>JAMXBB010000012.1:26835426-26885602 GCA_024138015.1 Lumnitzera littorea
GACAATGTGTGATTGGTGGGACACGTAGGAGTTAGCTAATGTATGCCAACAATTACTTAATCTTCCCCCCAAATTTGATAAGTAAAGGGGTGAAGATTAAGTAATTGATGGCATACATTAGCTAACTCCTACGTGTCCTACTAATCACAAATTGACATCTACTAAGAGACACTAGCAATGATATATCATGAAAAGTAACAATAAGATCTCCAGTTGAGAAGTAAAATGTAAGTATCTCTCATCTCTAATGCTCTATTGGAGCAATGATTAGATGCTAATCTAGTAAAATGAATGGCACTTGCCTTACCCCTAAAAATCCCAATTACTCCAAGTAGAGGATCTACCCACTCATCTATTAGGATCTTATCTCCATTTCGTCATTAGAGGATTGCTTCCCATCGATGACATTTAGCCAAGTATTCTCCAAGACATTTTCATAAAGAGATCGTGTTAATAATAACTCAAGTACAAAAATAAAGTTCTTACAACTATTAGCTATTATGAACACTCTACACTAGCGTAGATTTGTTGAATTAGTCACCACTCAGTAGTAAGCAATTCAACAATCTTGGATCCATGTATACTTATGGTAAGAAAGGAAAGATAGAAGAACATGTTAATACATAATCAACCATATACAAAGCCAAAAAAATTGATAAAATATAAGCAAAATTACACTCAAATATAATCAATATGACGTAATTGATATTTGCAAAGTATACCAGTGGATCCACTAGATGATTGTTGTCGATGTCATTGGGAACATCTTTGCCTGTTATGTCTTCTCTGTTAAACAAGCTACATGCATATCTCAGAAGCTTCTCCCAAATATCCATCTTGTTCTAAAACCATTTATCTTGGGGTCTCCCATACTTTCTCACCCTATCTACTATTTTAATTAGATGCTACGAGGCATGAAAGAACATGCATATACTCATAACTGGTGCTGTCATGTATACTAGTTACCAACATAAGTAGAACGATCCATGTACAATTTTCCCATCTTTACCACTACATGCGAACATGGAATCTTATAAGTTTGCAACTTATTATAAGTGCATCGACACATCATAAGTGCAACCTTATGGTTGTTTTCTCTCTTTTTCCCATGCATAGTAAGGTACAATGCATCATCACCTTGAATATCTGCTCGTCGTAATAAAAAAAAATTCACTATACGATGGCCATTGGCTACTTTACGCCACCTATTTGATTTCCTTTTAGAAAATTTTGTCAAAACTTTACCCATACCCATTTGTGTCGAAAACTCCATCTTTAGCTTTTGAAGTAATCGTTGCAATTGCAGAATATCTTCTTGACTAGTGCAATAATAGGAAAGTTCTTAGCATCCTTCAAGGTATACACTTCAAGAACTAACCATAACTATCCTAATACTCTTCATCTACCAATCTAAATTATTGAATCTCTTGAAGACATTTTTTGATAATAACAAGCATTAAGCTATCTAACCTGACTTTAATGTGCTTTTAGCAAGTCAGAATCAAAGTTAGAAGATTTAGGAAAGAATAATTCGAAGACTATTCATGACTTAGAAGCTTTAATAGAAGCAATATGCATTATTCTATGAAGATTATCAATAACTTGGAAGCTCCATTAAAAGTAAAAATATCAAAGGTAGAATTACAGATATGAAGCCAAATTAAGAGATAGAAGCATACTTAGAAGCTTCATATAAAAGAACATAAAACATTATATGAGAAACTGCTCTAACTTAGAAGCAAAGTTAGAAGTAAGTTAGATAGGCACAAAAGCTGATTATAAGAAGATGGCGACTCAAAAGTAGACTTAGAAGCTAACGAGTGGAGCTTAAATTACCTAACATTATTTGAGTTGCAAGTTAAGACCCAACTCTACTAGTCAAATATATTTGGGTAATACATTTAACTTGTTCCCTTATTTAAGGAAGTTTTAAATTAAGGATTAAATCAGAAGACTCTAAGACAAAAGTATCCTAATCATAGTGAAGTCTCAAATTACAACACTCTAAATATATATAAATTCTAACTGAAGTTTATAGGTGTTTAAGAGTTATCTAGATTCTAGTTTGAACTCATGTCGGAGAAAAATGTGGAAGATACGCTCAAAGTGGATTCAAAGGAGTTACAAGATATTTTTTCATTAAATCATGCCTAAGGAGTTTAAGCTTATCTAAAATTCAACACAAGATATAGTTCATCCAAATTCAAATCTTCAGTAGATTTTATGGAAAAATATCATGAGGAATGTACATATCACTAAAGCTTATCATCATCCGATAGAATTAATTTGACGAGTTAGAGATAGATGAACAACTGGTTATTGAAATTCAAATTTAAAAAGAAGAAAGTTTGAGGACTCGAGGGAGAGAAGAACTAAATACTTCCATTAGCAAGCTTTCAAAAAAAAAAAAAATCACTTCAGCTGCAACTCTCATAAAAATCTTTCATTCTATTGTATTTAAAGTTCACAAGCAAAATCTTAGGAAGCACAATCTATTTTCCCTACTTTATTTTCAAGCAAGCTACTATAGTTTATTAGTGAAAAGTAGATCATAATAGATTTGTGTTAACTTATTAAAGCTAGGAAGATAGAGATATGTTGATCATAGCCGAGGGTTGTATTTTATACTCTTCATTTGATTTTGAAAAACATGGAATTACTGGTGTGGAATACAATATCCCCAATAGTGGAGCTAAAAGAGTGGATGTAAGCATAAAGACAAACGACAATAAGATTTTCACCTAATCTTCTTATACTTTTCTCCTAATTACTTTTCAAATCTATTTATTACGTTATTTGGGCAAGTATTTGTTAAACTTTAAGGCATAATTTATTAAAGTTATCAAAGTGAAATATTTTTGAAAAAGTTTTAATTTTTCAATTAAGTAACCAACACCAAATCTTGATTGTTTTAATGAGACCAACATATATGCTAAGGGTATAAGGACCTTATGCTTTTATTTCCTATGCAAAAACGTTTCATAGATGGTGATCACTAGCTTGTAAACGAGAAGATAGTTAATTCAACCATTTGCTCATACAACAAGCTATTGGTTAGCTAGTATCACTTAAATAGAGTATAGCACCATACCTACAATGGATAAACGCTTTAATATAAAAAACCCAACATACTATACCGTGGAACACTTGGCCCATCGTGTTGCTATCTATCCATTTCCACTTAGCCATCATATCTAGATTAGCCTCTTAGATAGCATGTTATAGCTTAGGGAACACTTCATATAACTCTTTCTACTTCCCAAAAACTTATTCAATGTCCTTATGCTTAGCATCCGGAACTCTCTTTACATATATAGTATGATAAGAACCATGGCCCAACTACCTACTCTTGAGCTTATGGACTGGCCACCTTAATCCATCAAGCTATTACCAGCAACTAACAAAAGAGGAGAAACTCCTTTAACTAGTTGACCTGACAATGTACCTAAGCCTCCATCAATTCACTATCTCCTATATAGAGCAGGTTAGGCTGCATTCCAACCTAATCCCCCAAGACAACCTCATACTAACCTATCCAACGAAGCTCACAAGAAGACAACTCAATTAAGCTTCCTTGTAGCTCAACTAGCATTACTCTAAGCCTCCAATCCAATTCATTGACTCTAGTAAAATTGTCAGCCCAACCTTTAGTTGTCCCCCCAACTTGAGGACAAATTCAATTTCCCATAATAGGAGTTACCAATCATAGTTTTGCATGCATCTTCTAGCATCATACATGTTATACGAGCACCGCAACACTCAACATTTCCTTTATTTTACTTTTTTTTTTACCCTTATAATTGTGTATACATGCTATTTTAGGCCTTTTACCCATTTTCAGTAATTATTTACACCTATTTAGTTGCCCTAAATGGCAATAATAAATATGCCATTTGTATAGTAGTTGCACAACGCTAATGAATATTCCTTTTCTCTTCTCCTTTCATACTTTTTAAACCCCATTTTTATACCTCACACCACCCCACCCCGAGGTATTTAAACATGTTGGAGATCTAAAGTTTGAACCATAGCAGGTGTACTGTACTTGATTTTTTTTTTTTCCTGTGTAAAGTGTGCAAGTCCTTAGGGTAGTCGCCACATACTTCACTTTAACTGTTTTTTGGCCAAATTTGACCAAATAAAATATAGGAATTAAAAGAGGACACAAAGTTCTTTAAATCTAGACCCATTTTTTATCTAAATTCATATGTTTTAGGATTTGTTTTGGCTTGGAAAGTGGAAAGAAAATCACAAAACCCATACATTGTCAACCTGCAAATCCAACCACCTTAGGCAAAAATCAAAGCTTCTAAGCTTTGTGAAGGCAAGTCTATGTCTACCCCATGTATAATCCAACTCCTAGTCTCAATTATTTTCCTTAAAATGAGGAATATTCAAGTATCAAACCTTAGCCCATATTTTTTGTGATTTGGCCATTAATGGCTTTTCCAAGTTCATCTTAGGTTTGTTTTATGTATAAAGGTCCACCTAATGCTCATTTAGATAGGGACAACTAATCATTATATTGCATTCCTTGAGCTTAAAAACCCTAAAAAGCACCTCCATTTACTTCGAATGGTCTTCAATTGAGGTCTATCATCAGTCTCTCTCTCTCTAGCTCGAACCAACCACCAAACTACCACTTAAACCACCATTTTAAGTCGAGGCATTGCCACCATCGTCTTTGTAAACCTTGAAAAGCCAATAAAATTGCCCCCATACGCTCATTATGGCCATTAAATTGCTTAGAAGCACCCTTTGCTACCATCACTTCTTCCTTTTCCCTATCTCAACCCGATTGAAGGCCATGAATTGACCCGAATTTGCCCCAAACCCACATGTTGACCCGATCTAACCCAAGTTTGCTCTTGCCTTTCTTCCTTTATTTTTCTTGTCTATTTATTCTTTTGTGTAAAAAAAAAAATTCTTTTAGGATAAGGGTAAGTATAGTCTCCAAGTGTTGTGGGGTAACTATCTCCCTAGGATGAATAGAACCTATACCTAAAAATAATAAATAATAAAAATAATTTAAAAAGAGGAAAAAATATAACAAATAGATAAATAAATACAATAGAGTAAGAGAATTGTGTAGTCATGGGGTATTATGAGGTAACTACTACCTTGGAATTAATAGAGCCAACTCATTAAAAATAAAATAAAAAATAATAGAAAACATATAAAAAATCTTGCTTTCAAAATAATGTTTTCTTAAAAAAATAAATTAGTAAGACTTTTCAGTACAAATTTATCCTTTTGTATTGTTAAGTGCTTTTTTTAAATTTCTTTTAGTACTTGTATTTTTTTTTTTTAAAAAAGGGTTTTAATAAAAGTAGAAAAGAAAAGAATATTTTTTTAGAAAAAAAAAAAAAGCAATATTGGCATGTTTAGGAAATAGTCTTTTCTAAAAAAACTAATAAATAATTAAATAAATAAATAATAAAAATATGGAAAATGCTTCAATAAAATTTTCCCTAGAAAAATAAATTAGTAAGGCTTTAAAAAAAAAAACTTTTTATGAATAAAATTTTTTACAACTTTCTTTTAAAGATAATCTAATAAATCATTTTTGCAAATTTTAGAAATTAAGGCTTTTCTCAAAAAAATGGAAACTATTTTATCACTTAGAAAAATTATTCTTTCTCATAAATAAAAAAAATTAATCAAAACTTTCTTTTAAAATTAGGATAAAATAGGGTTGTTTTCAAAATAAGAATTGCAGATAAAACCAAAGCACTTTTCTTAGAATTTTTCCAAAATCAAATAAACTAATTAACCATGTAAACTTAACATTACTTTCAAAATTAATACTAACCATTATAGTTCCTTTTTGTAAAACTTTAGTAGTTTGGTTACTTTACATAAGGGTGTTCAACAAATAAAATACATAAAACATACTAAAAGAGTAAAAGGGACAAAGAATATCATGTATAGAAAAGTAAAGAATCCTTCTGGAATGTCATGTTAAAAGATACGTGTTGCATAACGGTTGGTCATTCTGAATTACAATATAAATTGGACGAAATGAAGAAAAGAGGGAGTTTACAATCAAGGGTCAACTTGATCTAGATCAGGTCGAGGCTCGATCAATCATTTATTAAAGAGTACTCAACTTGGGTTGGGGTCAGACGCTAGTGGGCAGCTCGGGAGCTCGGCTGGGATAGTCTTTAGAGGCTATTTGCTTGGTGTTGTGTCATGGCATAACTGTTCGACAGGTTTGGTGCACATGACAGCTTAGTACTCAAGTCAGTAGTAATGGGAAACAGAGGTCAGGGTAAGATTCTTTAGGTGAGTCCTTAAAGTCTTCTAGTTTGGTTTTGTATGATCGATCCAGGTGGTTGATTCTTATCATTATGTAAGTCCGAAGTTCATGTTGTTCAATGGAAAGAAGAGAAGTACCAAAAAACACTTGTTAAAGTTCATTAAGGCCCTGGAAGTATATGGTTTGGATGACAATTTGAAATTGAAAGAATTTTCTAAGTCGCTTGCTAAGAAGGTATACACCCAGTATGCTAACCTTCCCTAAGGCCAATCAGTTCATAGGGAAACATGTGCAAGATGTTTTTGGAGAAATTCTTCTCCACCAAAGAAAGAGCCAACCTTATTAACATAAGGAGAATTTGACAAAGCCTAAGGAAGATCTCATAGATTACATTAAGTACTTCAAGGAGCATTCCTTAAACATACAAAACATTTGTGATGAAAAAGAGTTAGTCAAGATTTGCATTCAAGGGATGTTTACTGAGTATGCAATGCATCTTAAGAATTTCTTATTAGTTTCTTTTGCTATGTTAGTTGAGAGCGCATGAAGGGCCAACAATTCGGTAACACGATAAAGAGGTGAAAATGCAAGATTTAATAATTGCAAACCGTCAGTAAACTTAGCCTAAGAGGCAAATCCAAAAGGAGTAAAGAAATTTAGAAGTGAAAAGCCTATGAGCACTAAACCATCTTTAGCATACCCATGGTCAATGGGAAAAGTGCATACACTCCTTGACCAATGGCTACATGATGGGAACATTAAACTCCCAAGGGTTGAGTGCTTACCAACAAATGAAGAGAAGAGTGACCTTAAGTATTGTAAATTTCATAGGAGTGTAGGTCACCCTACGAAAGATTATTAAACTTTAAGGAAGATATTTAATGACGGAGGTTAAAATGGAGAAGTTATCATCGAAGATAATGATGTCAAGAACAACCCATTTCCAGCTTATAACGCCCAACGTAGTGTTATAAATGTTATCACTCATGACCCTACAAAAACAAAAAGTATGGACATACAACCAGTGAAGGTGCATGAAGGACTTGAAATCAAGACAAATGGAGATGATAATACCACTCTTGCTTTATTGAAGACTACCAATATTAGGAAATTATTTGATTTATTCAATTTTGATGAGGATGCTTGGCTCAAGATTTCAACTACGCTCATGAAGATCTTACAAGGTCAATACAAGAAACTTCCTATAGCACGTCTCACAGAAGGAATCATTTCAGTAAATGACAATGCAATTACATTTACTAATGCTAACATTTGTACAATAAATCCTAGCCACAATCGCCCTCTATATGTGGAAAGCGTACTCAATATTCATTATATCAAGTGGAGATTTATTGATAATGGATCTTTACTCAATGTTATGCCAATATCAACTTCTAAAGTTGCAAAGATAAATATTCGAAACTTAGTGAGACAACAAATCATACTAAATAACTTCTACAATTCTTCCATGAAGACAATGGGGTATATTGAAGTAAACTTTGATATCAAACCTATCAATAACTCCACATGGTTCTATGTGATTAATGTGCCAGTATCTTACCATCTCCCTATAGGAAGGATATGGCTGCATGATCACAACATGATACTCTCAACATGATTGTATTATCACAACATAATACCCTCAACATGACATCAATGCATGAAGGATCATGAGAATGAGTAAGACATCTTCATTCCTGCAACAAAGAACCCATTTACGTGTAATGAGTCTCACTTCATTGAAGCAATATCCTTTGGTGAGCATGTGAATGAAGGGGAAACACCCTTAGTGGAACCTCACAAGGCATACCTACCTATAGAGGAAGAGGCTCAAACTCAAGCATTTAAGAACAAGAAGATGCATAGTTGTTTTTAGGGTGCAAAGAAATGAAAGCGAACCAATGATATTATGAAGATAAAAAGCACATTATATGCTAACAAGTGCAAGAACTACTAGTATCTAAGATGTGTTCTTACTATTTTTATCCTAATTTTCATTTCATTTCATATCCTAATATGCGCAGTAATAACTGCCTCTCATCAATGAAAGTTTATTTTCCTATCATTGATATTTTCTAATAAGAGTGTGATAAGTGTTTGTGTATCTTCATTTTATTACTATTATTGCTACAAAGTAAGAGACTAGTCTCCTTAGTACGCGAAGTTAATTTCAAAAAACAGTTTACGTCTAAATGGGGGAAACTAAACCCCTCAATCGATAAGTAATAATGAATATAATTTATAGACTACACATCGTTGCTGGCTAGTAAGTGTCTGGTCTATTAAGCGTGCAATAATGAGCTTGGCTTGTATTAATAGGGATCACAGACCAATCACGTACTCCCAAACTTAAGGACTTACTCATATGGTTCGTCGAGCTATTCGAGAAGAGTTGAACTCAAAAGAGCAGTGCATTCCCTAGTCCAACCTACCGACTTACTTTGCTCTCCACGTCATATAAGAAGCTGTCAAGTTGACCGACCTATATGCCGAGCTGACCTCTCTACATTACAACTATCCAAGGCCAAGTATTGGACCAGTATACAATTGACTTGACATATGCTGAGGCTAAACTAACCCCGTTCAGAGCTGACCCCGACATTGAACAACCTTCTAAACCAACTCTTTCCCAGTCTTGAACATCCAAGTTGCCAAGTTGTCAAATTATCGACCTTAACCCGATCTATTCAAAGCTTACTCTACTTGACTAGCAGTGTCATTGGACTACAGAATGGACAGTTAACACACACCTTAATTTCCTAACATTCATACTGTCCTTTTCTATCACCAAATATTCTTTATACTTGTTTACAATATTACCCTTATAAATTATTCCTTTTCCTTTACTAGTTGGAATCCTTTTTATAATTTACACTAACCTAAGACTTACTCTAATTGGGTCGAAGAAATACTTATGTATTATAATATCCGCAACACAGAGAATACATCTTGGAATATTCAAACATACTCTCAGAGTTAAGTGTTTCTTTACTTGCTCTCGACTACTCTTATCTAATCCATTAAGCATGGATTAGTAGTGAGTGACCTCCGACTATACTTATGCATAATATCAAATGTAACCTAAGCTCGTGTAAGGTATTAATGGGTCATATCCATCGACGGTGAACAAGGACCTTTGCTCAATCTTTGACTATTATTTATTCTTAAGACCATCTCAAGGTTCGGACTCATCCCTTTGGTTCATACAATACCAAATGTCATGTGTTCACCCACTTTAGTTCGTATCATTCATGTTGCGAACTGGTAAGAGCATTAGCTCCCATACATACATTATGCCATGATAATCACATATAGCTTTCATGCAATCTAATCTCTATGTTTATTGCCATCAAGTAACAAAACACAATCCCATTGATGAGCACTTTAACATATTAACATTTAAATCCAGGTAACATCCTAGTAAGCCATCCTACGTAGTTAAGTAATATGAAATACCCCATTAACTAATGAGAAAGAATCATTGATCCTAGGCAATCAATGCCATTATCACTGTATATGCACAATTGAACACTTCTTGAAAAGGATCTTCTATGTATTATCATTAGCAAGCAAAAGGCTTGTCTTAATGTGCGAGATAACATGTGACATCCCTTAGATCATTAAGTCTAAGTAGTCTCACAATTACATCATTCTACAAGAGACCCCCTTAGATCTTGAGTCTAAACAGTCTCACAATTATATTTGTTTTATAAAAGGCCCCTTAGATCAAAGAGTCTAAGCAGTCTTGTGATCATATCAATCTAAAAATTTAAAACTCAAGTTGCTCAACATTAGTATGGCTAGGCCGAGTCTAAACTCCCTATTACATGGTGTCGTTTTTTAAAAAGAAAAAAAAGAAGAAGAGATAACAAGATAACCTTACTACTTTATGCTAGACAATAGTACTACTTAGTTGGGGTATTACTCCTAAGTGTGTAAAGTTTTTAAGATATGCTTTTTACTATCTATCAAAACATTACAAGTCATTAAGGGGATCAAAGCTACCGTACTACATTATTATCTAACACACTACTACTAAGTGAAGAGCTATCGCCCCTAAGCATATAATAACAAGACACATTCATAAAGGTTAATGAAATCGTCAAGGAGATAAAAGAGCACGAAGGTAGATCAATAAACTTTATTATTATTGATTCTACATATTCAAATACAACTTGTACTTACAAAGAAATATAATAGTCACAACTAAATGATTAAGAAAATTACACGAACCAATGCTTAAAACAATGTCTACCAAAAGTGGTCAATTATAGATATGCACATATAACGAAGGTTTTATATAAGTGCTCCTATGAAAGCAGTGCATTACTATAAGGCTAAATCAGTGAACCCCTTTAAGGCATCATGAGTCTCAAAGACTAGTATCCTATAATACTGTAGACACCCCATTCTGCGCCCGCCCTATGCCCTCGGCCCCAATTCTATAATTTTAGATTTTTTTTTAAATAAGGAAAAAAGGATCCTAATTTAGAAAAATACAAAAAAAAAATTAGAAAATTTAGAAAAAGTACTAGAAAATAGAAACTTTAGAAAATATAGAAGATTTCATAATAAAATTTTTAGGGAAATATGTTTTAGATCATATTTAGGGTCTTTAAATAACTTTAAAAATGTCATTTAATTTTTAGCATTGGGTCTAAGTACAAAAAAAATAAATCAATTAGACTTAAATGAAAATTAATTCGTATAAACTTTAGAAGTGATCTATTTTAGATTGAGACTTGGTTTAGTGTATTTTTACTTATTTTATATTCATTTTTAGAAAAAAAGATAAGAATTCGAAAAAAAAAAAAAAAAAAAGAGGGATCGAACCAGATCTTAAACCTGGTCCTTACGTTCTTGCAACAAGGCTAGAAAGCCATGTTTAAACTGCCTAAGCCCAGGTACGTAACACCTGGGCACTTCTTTTCAGTCAGGAGCATGTGGAACATACACCTGTTTAGGCACGTCACACATGCAACACCCTTCCCTACTTCTTCTCTGTTAATTTGAGGCCCATTCTAAGCTCTTTTCCTCCTTAATGGCTTGTGTTCGTACTCCTTTTTCATATGAGTTTCACATGATTCCACTTAAATTATTGGTGGAATTGTGTGCAACACATGGCCCTCTTTGCATTAAGCACAAACATCCATCCCCATTCATCGTCTTACATGACCAAATTAATGAAATTTTTGAACTTTCTATGCATGTTCAAGCTTCAATTAGTATAAAATAAGGGTTGAGGAATACTTTTGGATCATCAACTCTCAAGAAATCAATCAAACCCACTCATCTATCTCTCTTTCTCTCTCTATACAGCTCACTTTCTCTCTCTAAAGTTTCAAGCACCATGGCCCTTTGTCAAGACAAACTACCACTCTTAGAAGCTTCACCATAGCTTCTCCTAATATCCGCTACACTCTCTAGCCACCATAACCAAAGCTCCATAACCAAACCTTAGCCACCATAAACCCACACTTATCATCATCACACTCACCACACCCAAAAACATAAGAGCCAACTCTCTCTTCATGATTAGCCAACACCAAACTTGTAGCTCGGCAACCATCGCTAGTAGCCAAAACGAACCATTACCCAAACATTATCGTTTGGCTATGATGCTTTGCTTACGCTTACATTTGTCGATTAAATCCACATAAGAACGCAATCATCCACTTGTTTTGACGCCCAAAGCTTAGTTGTATCGTTATTTATTTATTTTCTTTCTTCTACTTCGGTCAAACATAAATAATAAAGTAAAATAAATAAATAACTAAAAAAAATCACTTAGAGAAATCTTTTTTCCAAAAAAATAAAGATAAATGAACCTTTTTTTTTTCTGAAAATAAGGCTTTTCCAAATGAAATACCAATTTAGAACCCTTCTCTAAAAATTTTCCAAATAAAACAAAATGGTTAGGTGACGTAAATTCAGCCACCTTTCAAAATTAAAAAAAATCAACCTACTAATGTTTTCAGAGAACAAACTATAGAAAGCCCAATCCCTATTAGAGGATATGTAGGCACCTACGAAGCAACTTAAAATAAAGAAATCTTTTTATTTTCCCTTTTGTAAATAATTTTGATTTGTTATTTATGCAAATAAAATTAGTTTTAATTGTAGATTTAGAAATAGTTAAAATGGGTGTTTTAAAAGATAAAATAAATTTCGAAAAAATAAAAGTAGTATCCCTTAAGAGTTTAATAGGCTAACCCTCGGACTCAAATATCTAGTTTACGAAAACCTTTTTTTTTTCTAAATTGGTTTTCATGTAGTCCAGTATCTAGATTAAAATCAATCCACCCTTTAAACCTTTTCCTAACCCCAGTTAAGTGATGACTCCAAGTATTTTCAAAATATTTTTAAAAACTTTTATCTTCCTTAACTCTTGGTTGATGGTCAAAATTAAATCGATAAGATTTAATACTGTCCAAGTTAAGGAAAATAATAAAAACCAGGATAATTTCAAACTTGACAACTTGGCCACTCTATTAGGGACGTCAAAAGGGCTAACCACTTAAAAACTTTCCAAAATTAAATTTGCTTCTCAAAATACATATGTTATTTATTTATTGTTATGATTTGTTTTAAAATTGCTATATTCACTTATTGCATGCATCATACTTAAGACTTTGGGGGGAATAATTGCATCAAAGATACATAATAGATACAATTAGACCCAGGCCATCTTAGGACCTTAGGACGAGGGGTCATTGTGTAAACTCTGGGTAAAGTGGCATAGCCACCACTCGGAGTTGATTAACCCACTCCACTTAAGCTTCATGTGACTAATGAACCATTTCTTAGAAATGTATGAGATTATAGAGTAAGGATCTTTAAAACCTACCCTCTTTCATACATAAATCCCTAAACCAGTAGATAAGTAGTAAAGTAGCATGCCACTAATCAAAGGTCGTGACACTAATCGGAATTCCTCTATGTCATAAAAATATTGTAACACATTTTCCTTGTACTATCAATCTAGCCTAATTTTTCACCTCCTGGTTCTTTAAAAATTAAGTTTTTTCTAAACCGATCAGTACTAAACCCTACCGATTTAATACTAACCTTCGACTAGGGTTTAAAGAAAACCAGTTTTTTATATTTTAAAAACGTTTTAGAGTCACCAGCTGATTAGAGTAAGGAAAAAAAATTAAGTTATAACCAATTAAGTAGAGTGGTTACAACTTAGCCACTAGTCTACAAAAAAAAAATGATTTCTAAAACACCTTTTGAAAATTAAAGATCTGGATTTAGGGGTTAGAAAATTTAAACCCTTATGAGTACTATTAAATTTCAAAAATTAAAATTAAACTTAAAATTCACCTTTCAATTTTAACAGACATAACTCGTTTATTAGTTACCTTAATTGGATAAATGAAGTAATCTAAGCTAAAAAAGGAAAATTAAGTTTTTTTTCATTTTCATCGTCATCCCGTAGATCCCTACGTACCTGCTATTCGAGATCAGACGTATATAGTTCCTTTATAAAAACTTTTGTAGGTGATTTGATTTTAATTTTTAAAAAAAGATCGAATTTATGTTTTTACTCAGTTCAATTTATTCAAGGAAATTCTCCTAAAGGGTCCTAATTAGTGTTTTATTTTTAGAAACTCTAAAATAGTCCTAATTTGAAAAAGGGTTAATTTATTTTTATTTTTATTTTTTTTAAATCAATTTTTCTAAGTGATAAAACAATTTTATTCTCTATCCTACTTATTTTATTTTATTTTTATTATATCACCTTATTTATTTATTATTTATTATATTTTATCTATTTTTATTAAACTAATAAAAATAAAATAAAACAAAAATACTCTTTTCTTTTTTTTCTTTTTCTTTTATTTCTATTTTCTTTTTCTTTTTCTTCTTTTTTTTTAATTGATCACATTTACATGGATAAATAAATAAAATAATTAAATAAATAAATAAAATTAAAAAAAAAATCGAATCTGGCAGAGGTTAAGACTAGGGAGGAGAGCTCAGGTCGGATTCGAATCAATGCGAGTCTTCGAGTTAGGTCAGACACATGGGTCAAGTCGAACTTCTTCAATAGCAATACGGCGGCAAAGGGTGGTTTTGGACATTGCAATGGCCAAAATGAGCGAGGAAAGGGGTATTTGTGGTTTTTGGATTGGGAATAAGGGGACTAGGTTCAGTGCCACGACTTGAAACAGCCGTTTAGTGGTAACGCAAAGGATGGCAGTGATGGCAGTGTTCGAGTGGCACTTGAAGGGGTTGTTGGGGGTGATTTGTCAATTGGGTTGGGGTTTTGGGGTCGCTAAGTGCTCAGTCGTGTGGTTGGTTTGGGGTAAAAGTGGCTGGAGGTGGTGGCTCGAGGAGAGGGGGTTTAGCGGTTAGGGTTAGGTGGCAGTAAGCTTAATAGTGTCACTAAGGGTTATGGCGAAAGTCAAAAGAGATTAGGTTGGGGAGCTTGAGCTACAAGGAGCTTGACCATGGTAATGGTTTGGCTTAGGAGTAGCTAAAGAAAGGGATTTGAAGAGGGAGAGAGAGAAAGTTAGAGAGAGAAAGAAGCCAAGAGAGAGAGAGAGCTTGTCGAGTGATTCTACTGGTTGTATGCAGTTGTCTATGTTTGTGAACATCCCCTAACACCATTTTATAGTCGAATTCAACCCAAAAACAAAGGAAAGCTTAGATCGAAGTTAATGGGAATTGCAGAATTTTCAGTTTTTTCCTAATCTTTCAAGCTCGATTTGAATAGGTTTTTGACTAAATCTAGACTTGTTTCTTATGCCAATTCATAGTAGGTTATGTCTAGTTTGCAATTTCGCCATTGATTTGGTGAAATTGCAATGAAAAGCAATTAAAAAATTGAGTCAAAAGTGGTTGCCTAAGGAGGAAAGTGCTAGAATTTTGGAGAAAAACGAGGGAAAGAGAAGGGAAAGAGAGGGAAAGTGCTAACGTGGTGCCACGTCAGTCGATCCAACCATTCCTAACGCCACGTGTCATCACGTGACACGTGACACGCCACATGGCGCCATGTCAGTAAGGTCGTCCAACCCAATGATGTCATGTGTCAAGATACGTGGTATAGTGAAATCCTGACACGTGGCAGTATGCTATTAACAAAAATAAAAAGGCCTCCCTACCTTTGCCAAGATTCGAACCTAAGACCTCACACTCAAACCCAATGCAAATATCCTTGTATTTATCTGTTAGGCTGTTGGCCTGTACCTTGTCTCTATGTGCAACTAAATTGCACATATGAACTTAGTCAGCTTAAGTTAGATTTAAATCTAAGCTCAAGTTCAATGACCCAATTTCTAAACCTAAATTAAAAATAAAAATCTACCCTAATAAAATGTTATTTTCTAAGGCTTGCATTAACTTGGTATGCTCAGCTTCATCTCAGCCAAATAAATACTTGGGAGAAGTTGTCTCAAGCATTTTACGAGCAATACAAGTTCAACACCAAGATAGCTCCCTTGATTGGGGACTTATACACATTGAGCAAGAAAAATAATGAATCCTTTAAAGAATATGCACAAAGGTGGAGAGGCTTGACAACTAGAGTCTTTGCTCCTTTGTTGAAGAAAGAATTGACATTTGCATTCATTAACACACTAGATGAACCATATTATGGGCATCTTTTGGGGAATACAGCTTCTAGTTTTACAAATGTTGTGGTAGTAAGAGGCAGAATTGAGGAAGCCTTGCGAGTCAATAGATTAGAGGATCTAAAATGAAAGAAAAGGCTTCTAGAATCATCACAAAAGAGCACTGTTAATATGATAAGTCTCAACGAATATGCCACAAAATTTAAGTCTAATAACCTAAGTGGTAGCCAAAGGCCTATGCAAGTCTAGAAGGCCTAGGATACATTTTACTCCAATTCCTATCACTCTCTCTCAAGCCTTTCATCAGTTGAAAGAAGCAAATATCTTAGACTATGAGGCTCCCAAACCAAGGTACATGCCTTGGAATGGAAATCCAAAGGCGCAATGTAATTATCACATTGGTCAAAAGGGTCACTCCACAAACACTTACTAGTGGTTAAAAAACAAGATTCAAGATTTAATTGACACAGGGATAATGCAACCAGACTCCAAGTAAACCAAAGTGCTGAAGGGCTCTAATGATTCTTCATAAGAGTTAGCTTTTCTTTGGAACATGTTAAGATCTTTTTTTGAATAAGCTAATGTTTGAGGTAAATTTTTCAAATTATTCAGCAACATGAATAAACTATTTTTATCTCATTAATTGAAAGGGTAGAATGAAAAAAGGCAAACCTTATCCCAAATACCAACCTCGAAATACTTCGAGAGTTGAGTGATATTATTGTAAGACTATTGGACTCATTCCTTAAAGGAGGTCAATCTTAAATTTGATACATGAATCAAAATGAAAATAGGCATTCATTTTCAACATCTTGAACACTATCATCCTTTGTCAACCCCGTTGAGCCTATTCAAAGAGCATTTTCAAAATTAAACCTTATCAAGAACCACCCCACAATGGGGCAAATAGGATGTTAGGGGTGTTAAGTAGGAGAAAATGTTAAAAACTAATTTGTACTTGCTTTAATCGCATCAATTCAAAAGTAATTTTACTTATTTCTTTTGAAATGAAAAAGTGCCCATATCCTAAACATTATATACACAAGTTGTAAGCCAAAAGAAGGAAAGATCACCTCTGTCTTGAGTCAAAATAAATAAAAAACAAAGAAGAAAAATGAGGAAAAGAAAAACAGCCAACATTAGAAATCAATCAGATAAGGTGATCAAGTTTAAAACATAAAGACCTAAAACTTGAAAGAATTAGGAGCATGTAACTTAAAAAGCTTATTCCTAAAATAAGGACCCCAAAACATGATCAAGATGATTAAAAGATAAGATAAATACCAAAGTTCCCCTCAAAATTCATGATCCCCAAAGAAATTGCAACCCACACTTGGCTTATAACCCACCGACAATTCTACCCCTCCTTAAAGACCTTTCTGATTGAAGGAAATAACTTATCATTGGTAAATGTTACTTTAAAAACTAGGATAAGCATGGTTTTAGTTTTTCCTAAAGAGTTCTTGACTTGTAAAGTCAGGTTAAATACATGAATTCTTTCAATAAAACTTGTACATTATTATCCATTCAAATTGATGAACAAACATTTATTACATTACAATCCGAAAAAGACCTAACAGATTGATCATAGCGTATCGCTTACAAGACAAACTATAATTTTTAGAATTGTAAGTTTAAAGTGAAATTAAAGTTGAGAGTACAAGGAAGTCCTCTTTGACTAAACCAATCAATTATAAGAAAGCATTTTCCCATACATTTTGGAAATCATAAGCCTCAATGACATTACTACCCCGAACGCTTCAAAAGGAGGATTTGTTGGACAATTATGCAGTTGTCCCTAAGGCAATAAAAGAAAATAGTAGGCCCATCATCCATTTAGCAGCTATAAGGACCTATGAAGAATTCATACTTGTTAGCAACTCTTTAAAAAAAAAAAAAGAAACGAAGAATTTTCCAAGTTGTCATAGAATCAATGTATGTTGTTCAAGATTTTCTTAGATAAAAAAATGTTTTCAAAAAAATTTGACGTTTTGCCTTTGTCATCAATTAGATTAACATTAGGTCATGTACCATCTTTGAAAAAGTTACGAATATCCAAGTCATCCTTAAATTTAGGAACTTAGGAATTTTCTATTTTGAAAACCCAAGTTATCCTCAAGTTTAGGAACTTAGGGCTATCAGTTATTCCTTTTAGGAAAAATACCGAAACTTCAAAGAGTCTTAGCAATCCTTAGACTAGGACCTTTGGCTATCTCTAATCATGAAAACCGAGTAATCCTTTCATCCAAAAACTTATATTATCTTAAGAGTCTTAGTTATCCTTAAGTACAAAAACTTAGGCTATCTTTATTCTTGAAACTAAGTAATCCTTCTTTTTAGGAACTTAGCTATTTAATAATAAGAATCTTAGTTATTATTGTCAAAGAAACTATGGCTATTTAGGAACCAAGTTATCCTTATTTAGGAACTCCAACTATCCTTGATCTTGAAATTAAGTAATCCTTTTTTCTTAGAAACTTAGCTATTCAATATGAACCCTAGTTATTCTTGACAAAAAGCTTTGGCTATCCAAAAACCAAGTTATCAGTAAATTAGGAACTTTGGTTATCTTCAATTGTGAAACTAAATCGTTTAATTTTCCTCTCTTGAAAATTCAAGAGCCTTAGTTATCCTTAGATTAAATTTAAGAGCTTTGGTTATCCTTAATGTTTTAGTTGACTTCTCTTGAAAAATTGCAAATCCTAGTTATCCTTCGTTAAGTTAAATCTAGGAACTTCAATTGTGCTTTGCTATGAGTTTTAGAATATAAGTCATGTTTAAGTATTAAGAACTTTAGTTGTCGTCTCTTATAGTTCAAGAACCTTAGTTATCCTTAACTTAGTTGAATCTAAGAACTTCAATTATCCTTTGAAACACTTAAATTGCACACCAAAGCGTTTTCCATTCTCGTCACCTAAATCCCCAGTGGATTAAGCTTAAGTTAATTAGCTCGAAAAGGGCACAACCAGGTTTCAAACCAATTTTCTAGCTAGCTCCTAAGGTACTAAACCTGTCTAAAACTCATTGTAATGTGTCAATCAACTGTTAAAGCACCTTCGATGTTACAGATCAATGGCAATAGATCTCAAAACCCAAAATGAGTCGAATGGGTATAACGAATAAGAAGTGAAATGGTTAGGTTTTGACAATGAATGTAGACGGATATCACGTACCAAGACACAAATACAATCAGTGAATGAGTTGGAAATAGAGTTCGACTCATAAACACTAAATATTGCTTGGGGTTTCAAATGAGAGTTTAGATGCGAATCACTAATAACTTAAATGAAGGGTTCGCCATAACCTCGAGGATAAGATCGATAAGAACACAGGAATATTAAAGAGTTTGTTCACCATTTAATAATCCAGCAAAAAGGTAAGCTCTAAGGGCTTAAGTGTGACTTTGCTCGAAAGAGGAAAGTTTTCACTATAAGAATGATTGTCTTCCTTCATCTTATCTGATGTTTACATATGTTGCTATTTATAATAAGTCTAAACCCTAGTGGCAAAACTGTAAACAATGTACAAAGCCTTAAATAAAATAAAATAAAGAAAAACACACATAAGAATACAAAATTATACGTTTTACAGGAGAAGTCAGTATGCAGTCACTCAGCATGTCTTGGAAAGAGTAGTATCCGAACCGGATGGGATCGGTAGTTAAATATACGGGTTCAAGAAGGAGTCTTAGAAGCCTTGCATGGCTTGGCTAAGACATTAGAGAGGTTGGCTCATAATTGTCAAGTGCTAAAGTTAGTCAGCACTATTCTTTCCTTATTGTGTCGAATGGATCCCACTCTTGGCAACATGGTCTTTCGGCTACTTGGTTGATGATAAACTTGTAGCCGAGTGGTTATCTTTCTTCCTTTCATCTTTTTAGCTTCAACTCAGCCTCAACAAACATTGATCGGCCTCAACTTTGAACAAGTTTGCCTTGGCTTGGATGTAGTCGGAGGCTGATTCCCATCATTCTCTCTCTCTTTTATCTTTTCACTAAATCCCCAATGAATTAAGTTTAGGACAGCTAGCTAGTTATAATGCTTCTTAAGACAAATTTATTCCCATGACAAAAAAATGGTGTCTCTTTTTTATCTTTATGACAAAGTTTTACTCAAACTTCACCATAAAGAGAAGCAGTTATAGACATCTTATTCCCTCTACCACCAACTCCCCCCACCCCTTCCTAAAAAGAAATAATTTTAGATTTTTTTTAAATAAGGAAATAAGGTCCTAATTCAGAAAAATACAAAAAAAAATTAGAAAATTTAGAAAAAACTACAAAAAAAAAATAGAAACTTTAAAAAATATAAAAGATTTCATAATTAAATTTTTAGGGAGATAGGTTTTAAGTCATTTTTAGGGTCATTATATTACTTAGAAAATGTCATTTAATTTTTAGTATTAGGTTTAAGTACATACCCAAAAAAAAAATTCAATTAGGCTTAAATGAAAATTAATTCATATAAACTTTAAGAGTAGTCTATTTTAGGTTGAAACTTGATTTAGTGTATTTTTATTTATTTTTTTTTTTATTATTATTATTATTTTAAAAAAAAGATAAGAATTTGAAAAAAAAAAAAGAGGCATCGAACCAAGTCTTAAACCCAATCTGTAAGTTCTTGCAACAAGGCTAAAAAGCCCTGTTTAAACTACCCAAGCCCAGGCACTAAGCGCCTAGGCATTTCTTTTCAATCAAGCATGTATGGAACATGTGCTTGTCTAGGTGCATTGCACATATAGTGCCTTCCCCTACTTCTTCTTCCTAAATTTGAGGCCTATTCCCAGCTCTTTTCCTCCTCTATGGCTTATGTTCATGCTCCTTTTTCGTGTAAGTTTCACTTAATTCCACTCGAATTATTGGTGGAATCGTGTGCCACACAAGGCCTTCTTCGCATTAAGCCCAAACACCTATCCCTATTCATCTTCCTACATGCCCAAAACCAAGCTTCAATTTAAAAAAAAAAAAAGAAAACAAGTTGCAGGTCAAAAAACCATTAATTCAAATCTTTGCATTAATGAAATTACTGGATTTTCTATGCATGTTTAAGCTTCAATTAGTACAAAATGGGGGTCGAGGAATACTTTTAGGTCATCAACTCTCAAGAAATTAATCAAATCTACTCATCCATCTCTCTTTCTCTCTCTAAGTAGCCTCACTTTCTCTCTCTAAAGTTTAAAGCACCATAGCCCCTTGTTGAGACAGATTACCATTCTTGGAAGCTTCACCATGACTTAAGCTTCCCAACAACACCTCCCCCAATGTCTGTCATGCTCTCTAACCACTACAACCAAAGCTCCATGACCAAACCCTAGCCACCATGAACCTGCACTTCCAGCTACCCCCATTTGAAACTAATATCACCATCACACTCACCACACCCAAAAACATAAGACCCAAACCATCGACCCAAACACTACTGTTTGGCTACGATGCTTTACTTACCCCCCACATTTATCAATCAAATCTACATAAGAACGCAATCACCTACTCATTTCAATGTCTAGAAATGCCCAAATCACCACAGTGCTCCTTCCTTTTCTTCTTCTTTCTCCAACCCAACTACCCAAGTGAAGCCTCGACCCAACCAGATCTAACCAACCTTAAACCACACAAGTTATTTGGTCCGCTTCCTTTTATATTTATTTATTATTATTATTTTCTTTTCTTTTTCCTTTTGCCATTGTATTCTTTTCTTTTTAAAAAAAATCCTACTGTAAACAAAAAAAATGAGAAAAAGAAAAAAAAGAAGAAAAGAGAAAGCTTGGTTGTATTGTTATTTATTTATTCTCTTTCTTATGCTTCAATCAAACATGAATAATAAAGTAAAATAAAAAATAAATAAAAATAAAAATATTTTCACTTAGAGAAATCTTTTTTACAAACAAATAAAGATAAATGAACCCTTTTTTCCAAAAATAGGGCTTTTCCAAATAAAATATCAATTTAGGATCCTTCCCTATAATTTTTCCAAATAAAGCAAAATGGCTAAAAAACGTAAATTTAGCTACCTTTCAAAATTAAAATAAATCAATTTGCTAATGTTTTCAGAGAACAAACTACGAAAAGTCTAGTTTTTATTAAAGAGTATGTAGGTATCTACAGGAGTACTTAAAATAGGGATATCTTTTTATTTTCCCGTTTGTAGATAATTTCAATTTGTTATTTGTGCAAATAGAATTAGTTTTAATTGTAGATATAGGAATAGTTACAACGGGTATTTTAAAAGATAAAATTAATTTCAGAAGATAAAAAAGATACCCATTAAGGGTTTAATAGGTTAGCCCTGGACTTAAATCTCTAGTTTTCAAAAACTTTTTTTAAAAAATTAATTTTCATGTGGTCCAATGTCAAGATTAAAATCAATCCACCTAATTGGTTTTAATCTAAACCTTTTCCCAACCCCAATCAAGTAATGACTCTAAGTATTTTCAAAACATATTTAAAAACTTTGATTTTTCTTAATTCTTAATTGAGGGTTAATATTAAATAAGTAGAGTTTTGCATTAACAAGGTTAAGGAAAATAACAAAAACTAGGAAAATTTTAAACTCGACAAATACAACAATAGGTCCTCAATGGTATCATAAGGGAATAAAAGGCATTAAGACTAGATGACTGTCCCTTCTCTACATGTCAATAACTAAGGGAGAAAAAATTATAAGTGGATACGGTATATGAAGAGGTTATTCTTGCATGATAATGATCATTACTCATTATGTTTGCTTTATATAATACTCTTTATGTACGATATTTGATGTACATGTGTTTATAAGGCTTGATGCGCATGTGCTCGCAATACTCAAAGCGCGCATATGCATAAAGGTTAATGCACATGCAATGCTTAACATGTATGTGCTCTAAATATTTAATACGTTACACTAGTTTATAATACCTCATTTGCTCGATATAAAGGATGACATTACTGGAGTTGTTCATTACATGAGACTACTCACATATAATGTCATCTTACCTCCTCCTATTGATTCTTGAAAGTAGCAATAATGCCTACATGCAGTTACTACCACTTGGGGGAGGAGAAAGGGATGATTACATATGAAAACCAAAGAAAGTAAGTGTATTGATTCTTGAAAGTAGCAATAATGCCTACATGCAGTTACTACCACTTGGGGGAGGAGAAAGGGATGATTACATATGAAAACCAAAGAAAGTAAGTGAATTAGTAAAGTGAAGTGCAAATAGGATAGAAATCATACAACTATACAAGTAGCAAGTTAAAGAAAAAAATGATAAGGGCAATATAAGGAATGAAGACTTATTAAGGACTCATGTTTAACTTAAAGATTTGGCTCGCTCATGTTCATATTAAAGGACTCATGCTCAACTCACGTGTTGAACTCATGTATGGTCATATATTTACCTAATGTACACTCATATTCAAGCCCCATGTCATGAACAAAGCTCATGTTTAGATCAAGCCTTGTATCATGTTCACTCATGTTTAACTCATGTGTTCAATTACATATATTCAAGTTAGAAAACTAACACTCAACACCTTTATGTTCAACTTGTGTAATGAGCTCATTTTTATTCACATTATGTTGAGAAGGCTTATGATTCTACTACCCGTATTCAACTCATATTTCAAGCGCCATACCAATGCTATAATGCCAAGACCTATATCATGCTTAAACTTCACATCGTATTCAAGGGCCATGTCGTATTCAAACCTTACATTGTGTTTAGGTCTCACATCATATTCAGACCTCATGTCGTGTTCAAATCTCACATTATATTCAGTGCTTACATCATGTTCAAGCCTCACTTTATATTCAAGGGTTATGTGGTTATCATGCCTCACATGATGTTCATACCTCACATCATGTTTAGTGCTCACATTGCATTTAGGCCTCACGTCGTATCATGCTCAAGACTCGTGACATGTTCAAGACTCATTTTATATTCAAGGTTACATGTTATGTTCGAGGATTACGTCATATTTAAGAGTCACATCAAGTTTAAGGCTCTCATCATGGTTAATGGTCATGTTTAGGGTTTAAGTTCAATTTTGATGTTAAATCATGTTTAAGGCTCATGATTACGACTCATGCTCACTTACATTCAACTCTAATATTCAAAACCTGTGTTCACTCTCATGTTCCAATGCTCAGGTGCAACTCTTATATTCACTCATATTCAAGACTCATGTATTAAGGCTCATATTCGACTTACATGACAAGGCCCATATTCGACTTACATGACAAGACTCATGTTCAGCTTAAATGTCAAAAGTGCTATATTCAATTTACATACTCATCTCACATGTACTCGTATTGAAAGTTTGGAAGTACTCATGTTAGAAGCCTACATATACAAGTATTAAAGGGATTACGTTGAATTAAAGTATTCGACTCTTATGTGTTCATGCGCAAGACTTATGTCTCGTTCATGTATGTTGAGCTCATAGGCTCAAGCTCAACTCTTACACATTCATATCTAAGGTTCATGTTCAAATTCACATTTTATGCTTACAAGGAAGCCTCATGTTTATTTTGCATGTTTAGTCTACAAGTTTCTGTATTAAGAAGGAGTTAAGCTCATTTTACATATTACCTCACAAGTGCTTATGTTAAAAGGAGATCATGTTCAACTCAAGTGTGTTACTCTCATGTGCTCACATCTAAAACTCATGTTCAAATCATGCGTTCTTAGCTTACGCTTGATTCTCCTGTACTAATGTGTACATGTCCTTACGACTTAAGACTCGTATTCAATTCATATTACAAGTTGCAATTGGTTTAAAGGCTACACACGACCTAAGTATTATACCTCTTCACTATCACTCGCTGATAAAGATCAGCCCTTATTGGCCTTCAGTTTACCAACAATTACAATCCAACTGGTAAAGAGTCTACTCTCTTTAAATTGTACTGGTTTGTTAATTGGTGAAAGGATGAGATCTAGTCCTCAAGTTACAATCGCTAATTTTTTACCCTTGATTGGTAGTAAAGAGTCTACCCTCTTTAAACAGTACCAATTTGCTGAATGTCGTTTGAGATGTGATCCTTAAGTTACGATTGTAGACTTTTAACTCTCGGTTGCAAGTAACCATAATCCTCGCAGTAAAGAGATTCTCTTTAAATCGAGTTGATTTGCTAAATGCAGCAAGTTCAATATAGTGGCCACTCAAAATGTGATTATGGACTTCAAAGAGTTAATCTTGCCACTTATATGATATAGACAATGAGAAAATGTTAGCTTCATAATTTAAAAGAGAGGGAGTGTAAGGATTTGGTATAAAGATACAAATGAAAGCACGAGTAGGATTATAAAGATAAAGGCATTAAGTGATAAGGACTATATCATTGTTCATTGCATGAAGAGAAAAAGAAAAACAAATACTATCATAACATAAACTTCAAAAACATGCTTAAGTTATTAGTACTTCACATCCAGTCTTCATACTTCATGATACTCCTAATTTCATGAAACAAATGCCACCAATGAAATGATGAAAAGCAACAAATTAGCAAGAGAAGAATTTTGGCCCGTATTGTATTCTATAATGTAAGAGTTAAGACCTACCATCCATGATTCCATGGTGAAAAATGAAAATAAGATGGTCTTATAGTGAAGAGGCATTAGTGATTTTTTTTTTTAAAGAAGAATGGTATTAAACATATCGGATAAGGAAAATAAGCTAATGCACTCACAAGCATGAGTGATTTAAGACAACATCTAAAGACTTACGAAGGCTACCGTTTAGAATCTTAATTTCACAAAGACAAGCACAAATTCAATAAATAACAGTATGTTGTGTTGTGAAGCTATATTAAACTAAGAAGACAAACAGATCCATATGTAGAAGTAGCAATGTACAGTAAGACGGAAAGAAGAAGAAGACAGTAAGCATTGAAATACAAGAGTAGCAATGTGCTAAGGAAGACGATTAAAGAAGCTATTTCAAGGGATAAATCAGACCCACTCACACTAGCTTAAATCACTTGGTTGAAGCAATAACAAGATATAAGGACTAAGCAAAGAACACAATCCAAAGCTTTGAGCCGAAATTGACCTTCGACAAGTTTGAGCTCTACAGCTTGACCCAAGTGAAACATAATCCAAGGACATGAAATGCTGATATATCAAACAACTCTTAGCAAAACTAAGGCACGCTACTTAAGCTCCAAATTGCAGCTTGAGTAGTACAATATGTGGCAGCAACTCCTTATTCACATAGTAAAGGAGCTCAATTGAGTTTGTTAAAGGTTGGTTTTAAAAAAAATAGTAAAAAAAGAAAAAAGGTTCAAATCACTAACTTATGTCACTTGCTTATTTGAAACTTTAATGGTTTGTTTGGAGTTTTAGCCTTCTTCTTTGGACGGAAACTAAGCAGAACAAATTTAAGTAAGCAAGATGATGACCACCATGAGCCAAGCTATCATACGAGAACAGCAACGCGTCTAATAGTATCGATGCAAAATTGACAATAGGGAACCTCCTAACACTAGCAAAGTTGAGCCTCCTCCAACAAGTTAGGAGTGACCACTTCATGACTAAACTGATGTATGCTGAGTCGAGCAACTAATGAACCAAACACCTCTTCACAAGCATAAAATAGTAGCTCTATACTCGAACTACAACAAAGCTGAACACATTACAACAATGAGTCTCAAGCTAAAAGAAAGAAAACAATATGTAATAAAAATATAGGAAAAGAAGATATCACATTGAAAAAATGCATGTCGGCTTTAATTTATACGATAAATTCATGCGGAGAAGGAGCTACTCTACTATTTTCTTTTCCTTTTACTATAAGGGCTTATAGTTGTATTGAAGGTAAAAGGAAATAAAGAACCCATTGTTGTAAAAAAGAAAAGGAAAAAGTGAGGAGGTACTTACTAAACTATCAATAGTTGCAAGAAAATAAAGAAATATATTATATCCCAGCCTTGTCTTTTATCTATATTAATGATATGAGTGTTATGTACATGCAACCTCTTTTTTTTAGAAGGGTACTCAAACATTTAAGTTGATGGGCCGAATATCATCGTACTAAGGACCATGGCTTTTAATGAAAATATTAGTATCGAAGCATACCTTAATGTCAAATTCCATAAAAAAGATGTATGCTTAAAGCCTTTATTGGAGCATGGAAGGCCAAAATCAATGGGATCTTTGAAAGAATTTTCTAAATAGAGATTTGAAAATACAGCCATATTCGTTGCGCAATAAATAAAACTTAGTTAACACAAAATGTTCATATTATATGTGAAGATCTTAAAAGAAAAATGCTCTTAAATGAGAAGAAAATCAAGACAATATTGATACATAGAGTCAACCTAATGATATCGCTAATGTGAACTTAGCATACAAATTCAGCTCAACAAGAGTTAATAACTCATGTGGATTGAATTAAAGAGACAAATCAACTAAAGAATAAAAAAAGATAACTTAAAGAAGATTTATTTCAAAATGATGTCTTGGAGGTAATGTATAACCTAATCCAACTAAGGCATGACAAACAATCAAGAGGTGCTATGAACTTACACACTAAGACAATTCTTAAATAAATTTAGTGACGACGTAACTATTTAATAGCACATACGCACTTAAGTTATCTAAAAGACTCATTTAATACCTAAACTCCTTCAACTTTGTCTCAAGGACTTTAGTTAAGGGCGAAATGTAAATGGTTAAATTCAAGTTTAGGCTTTAAGCCTAAAGAGTCAAGTCCAAATATTTAATATAATCAAAAGAGATTTAGCATAGTAAGCTTAAAGTAAGGCCTAATTAATCAAATATTTCTTGGTTTAGCTCACACTAAAATAATAAATAAAACTTTTATCTAAAGTTAAACTCATGAAAATAGTCTACTTGAAATCTATTAATAAAATTTTTTAATTTTAACCATTTATTACCATTATAATTTGATAAATGTGATCAATTATCATTTCTTATAAATATCTTATTCACATCTCCATTTGAATAATAGAAAAACCACTCAATAACCGTTACTCTACCAAAATTTTGTTTTAAAGATCAAATACTTAAATACCTCGAAAACTTTACCTTGTTATTCATCAAGTGTAGAATTTGACGCCATTATGCTTTTTCACTTGTTGCTATATGCATTAAAGCTATATTAAGATCGCATATTTCTTTTCTCTATACTCTTCTTCTGATTATTCTATATGATTTACTCAAATTATTTTTTTAGTTACATATAACGTGACTTCATGTACGACAAGCACATAACCCTTGTATCCGTACTCACACTTTCATATATGCCATTTTGATTATGATTGGTCTGGTATATGGATAATTTTCTTTCTTTCTTTTCCATTTTTTTTCGGCCAATATATATCAAGCAGCTAGTCCCATAGACCAGGTAAAATTAAAAAACCAATACTACCCCTTTACTATATAGACAAGACGACCCTTTTTCTTTTTCGAACTCCTCTCTGGCTTGCTCTCAAAGTCACCCAAAATTCTAAATCGAATAAAAAACAAAAACCTTCACTAACTCCGACTTCGAATCAATAGATGTCAGGCATGGAGAGATTACAAAGAATGTTCGCCGGAGCCGGTGGCGCATTGGGTCACCCACCACCAGACTCCCCTACTCTCGATTCATCGGAGCAAGTCTACATCTCTTCCCTTGCCCTCCTCAAAATGCTCAAGCATGGTAATTACTACCCCGAAACCCTAATTTCATTTTTCTTCTTTAGTTTAGGTTTGCTTTGTGAATATAGGTGTTTAGTGAATTCGGATAGAGCTTTAGGGTTTTGAATGATATATTTTTGGTTATATAAATATAGGTAGAGCTGGTGTGCCCATGGAAGTTATGGGATTGATGCTTGGGGAATTCGTGGATGAATACACAGTCCGTGTTGTCGATGTCTTTGCGATGCCACAGAGTGGTACTGGTGTTAGTGTTGAGGCTGTGGATCATGTTTTTCAGACCAATATGCTTGATATGCTCAAGCAGACCGGAAGGTATTTCTCTCCCTCTCTCTCGGTTTGAATAACGCCTATTGAAATGCCGGTGAATATGTTGTGCTCATTTTAGTGCTAGTTTAGCAATGGCTGATAAGACTCGTATGATTTCTTGTAGTAGGTGTATTGGACTGATATGTCATCCCATGCTTGAAGATTCGTGCTTTAATTTTTCTGGTATCTTGAAAGTAATGGCATGCTAACAGTTGTGTTTGGCAATGGATTTGATTCTTTTTCACCATTAGTCTCTGTCCAACTTGTATAAGGTCCTATATATACATATATGTGCACAGAGGCTTTTCTGTGTGTTTCCTTTTCAAAAGGTATATGGCTCTTTGGTGTCTACCTATTATAGTGGGTTGATAAGTGAGGATGTTGCTCCACTGGTCTTTTTCATAGCAGCTAGCATGATAATAAGTTAAATTTGTAACCCTTGAGAGAGGAGATTCCAAATGTGACAGAAGCTCAGCAACTGCTTATTAGTTGGGTGATTCTCCATCTAAAGTAAATCTTTTTTTGAAATATTCTGTTAACCTATCAATCTCAATAGTGGCCAATACATTCTAATCTCCTTATAATTGTGAACAATTGAAAAAAAAAAAATTAAGACTGATATTGGTGGCCATCATTGATCAATGTGCTTCTTTGATGAAATTATTTTGTTTCAAATGAGCAAATGATAGTCTTAAGACAAATGATAAGCTATAGTTAATCATATAGAGCTTTAAGCAAGATTGGATATAGTTGTCGTCTTCATTATACAATATTCAAGTCAATTCATAATCTGTGATTAAGATGCATCTCATTTAGGATGAATGTTTTTAGTTTACTTGATTTGGTGTTAAAAGATGGCCTTCTGTTTATTGCTTGGGTGTCTCCTCCATAATGTTGGTACTTGGAAGCCCTTACTAAGGTGATAGCCACTAACACAAATCTGATGTTTGAATAAGTCCATGTAATCGAGAAAAGAGAGAGGTGAGATTATCCAAGATACTTGATGGAGAGGAGCTTAGGTTTTTTCTGGGTGGTGGGAGATGGGAGACCGTTGATTGTGCTATCTTTCTTCAAAGATTCTATTTCTTTTAAATTTTTAATCTTATTTAGTATTTAGAAGGGGATATGTGATATAAACAAATACCATCTGCACTTTTGGGTCATTAGTCATTTAACTGGAAGAGGCTTCTTTGTTTTTATTGATATTGGTGTGGTTGAAAGTCTCCCAAGGATATATATAAATGAGCTAAATCAACTTACTAGCTATTCGAGTTTGACTTGATATTTGCTTGACTTCAATTAGAGGACAGTTGTGTGGAGCTCAAGCAACTTAAGTTATTTATTGAGTCATGTTTGAGCATCAAGATATTTAGTTCAACTAGCTTACAAGCTTAATTGATCTTAAGTTGAGCTTAAATGTTAGTCAAGTTTGAACAATTTTGGATATTGGTTTTTAAATAGAAGAAAAATTTATTTTAGAGGAATCAAGCCTAAACAAGTTTGATTGAGTGCAGCTGGAGCTCACTGAATGATATTTCAAGTTGAGTTTCAGCTCAAATTTTTAGGTTGGTCAAGCTTGAGCTCTAAAATATCGAGTGGATCTCATGCCCAAGCTTAATACTATATTGTCTTGGCTTAAGTGCATTCCCAAGAATAGCAAAAAAGTGTTTGATGTGATGATAGAGATTCTTGTGGTATATTTTAATTTTTGTTTAGGTGTGGTTATTTGTTTAAAATGCTGCTTATTAGCAGCACAGTCACGTTTCTTAAATTTTGTTTCTTATCAAACATATGCCAAGATAACCTCTTGAAGGAAGTTTTTTCAAGCAATATGTCAAAACCTTTGTTCTTAATTGTCAAACATATGCCAAGATTAACTAAGGTGATGCTAGATAATATTTTACAGTTGATATGTCAAGGCTTTGTATTCTTTAAATTGCTTGGACTCCTTGGACTTCCTCAGCACTGTCGTCTCCAAGCATTTTGTTACGCATGAGCGTAATGCAACACAGTACAAAGTGGTGACATTTAAGCATGTTTACCAGCGCAAGAAGAAAATAAGTGTTTGAGATTTATCATTATCACATTCTGTTGTTGTCATTTGATGTGTTTATTATGTGTTGTCTTGTGTTATGGTGTTGTGTTGTTAGCCCTGCTGCTTTTATGTGTTATAGGTACATCTCACTAGATTATGTCATCGTGGTTGGTTGTATTTTTCTTTTTTTCCTTTCTTTCTTTTGAATGGTTGTAGCTGTCACATGTAAGGAATGTCATGTGAGTTTGTGATAGCACACAATTGTGAAATTACAAATTCAATCAGAAGAACTCAAGATTAGGGTTCAACTGATACTAACTTGAGCAACTTGCTCAGAAGTATATGCAACTCCAAAGACCAAAATGGGAGCCAAAAATACCTGGATACCCCTTTAACTAACTTCACATTATTTGTAACCCATATCTCCAAGAGAATGCATTGCTTGACTGACTTCATGGTATCCTCTGATGATGCCTCATCAGCATGAGTTATTCCTTATTCAATAGCTATCCTTGTCACATCAGCAAGTCATTTATTCTACTATCTACTCTTGCCACATCAGCAAGTCACTTATTCCACCAAGCTTTTTTATATACAAACCAGAAAATACTCTTACACTATTGACGACAACTAAACATCATTAAGTAGCAGAATCATGAGCTTTAGGCCATCTAGAATGATTTAGTTTTTCCTTTTTGCATCTCTAATGGAATTAGAAATCCTCCTTTTTTTGCTTTCTTGTTCATAATGCTGGAAAACACCTCCATAGCCAAAACAAAAAGATATGGAGATATAAGGTCACCCTATCTTAACCCTTTTGAGGTAGAGAAGAAGTAACCTATAAATTCTTCATTGATGTTAATGGAGAACATCGTAGTAGTGACGCAAGTGGATAAGTTGGCTGGGAAAACCATACAATCACAAACTATGTTCCAAAAAACTCTATTTCACATTGTCATAGGCCTTCATCAAGTCGACTTTGATGTTGCATTGAATTTTATTTTTTCGTTAGAGGAGGCTGGTACATATTCTGCAGTACCACCTGTGAATATTCTGCTGATATGAAAAGTTCTTAATATTAGTTGGGTTCCTTTTCAAATCCAAAAAAATATTCAATAGCAAGTCGATCTTCATTCCTCATTCCTTGTTATCATTGTGATATCTTTTTAGAAGCTCCTAAGCTACTAAAATGCTATTCACAATTCTTCTCCCTTTGATGAAAGCCATTTGTTCCTTGCTAATTGAATAGGGTAATACAATCTTCAGATGTTTAACAAGAATCCTAGAAATGCATTTGTACACTGTGTTGCAGCAAGCAATGGGCCTAAAATCTAAAAAGGAAGAGGTATTTTCTTTCTTAGGCACCAAAGAGATATAAGTAGAGTTTACCTCTCTCAACATTCTACCTAATGTAAAAAAAAAAAATCCTTGATGGCAACACAAACATCCTCCCCCACAATAACCCAAGCAGCATGATAAAAGCTAGCACCATAACCATCAGGCCCAAGGGCTTTATCTTTTGCTAGCAAGCACAAGGTGTATTTTATATTTTCGTCAGTAACAGGACAAACCAATAAAGGCTTGGTCTTCCCTCGAAATACTTCTAAGGTTTAAAGAGAAAAGTCTATTGAAGTCCATGTGACTTGATGAAGAATCGGTTAGAAAATTCTAAAATAGCTGATTGCCAACAACTTGATATTTTCCATGGAGTCTATCCTGGTGCCTTGTTCATCTACCATAGATGCAAAACTGTTCTTGTATTGACGTTGCTTCAAAAGGTTAAAAAAGTACATGTTATTTCGATTCCCAGCTCTATCCAATTTGTCCAGGCTTTTTGTCTCATAAAGGACTTCTCCAAAGCATTTAAAAGATAGTAATTTGCATAGGTAGACTTCTCAAGCTCCCAATCAGCTGCGCCTGGCATCCTCTAGTCTTTTATTAATTGTTTTGTAAAATCCCATAATGGTATAGAGTTCTTTTGCGAATACCCTTTGTCCCATTTTAAGTGGTTGTATTTTTTCCTTACAATGCATTAAAATTATTGTTTGCCCCAAAAAGAGTTATTCCTTTCACATGATTGGCTAGAAAGAAAAAATGTAAGGAATGGATGTGGAGGGAATCTTGATTATAAATTGTTTATTTAAACTACAAATACTCTCACATAATTAGCAAAAACCATATACTTGAATTTTGATTAATGCATCCAGCCTGCAGCTAAACAGTTTCATTTAATTCAGTCTGTCTTCAAACTGGAGTGAATGAGCTTTCTGGAACCAAGATGAAAGTATTTCTTTCACAAACCCATTCTACCGTTTTCTTTATCTTATGTCAGCTTTCAAACCTAGGAAAAGTATAGATTTTTACATACCAAAAAGGAAAGTGTTGACTTTTTTGCTCACCCAAATTCACCAAGTCAACAAATGGTTAAAGACTCAAGTACATTGCTTGTCCTTTTACTGCTTGAGCACTTGCCCAAGGAGCTTTGCTACTCCTCGCTGATGGGATGCAGGATGTTATATCTCAATCTGCCTTTTTTGAGTTTATAAAGCAGCCAAGATTGAAGAATCAGTTGTACATTATTGATGCCAGCTCTTTTATATATATAATCACCACTCCTACACAATATTTTTCATGCTAATTGAACTCTGAGCGTTTCTGTGATTCTTTAGATAATTTATTTTATTGATGTTGCAGGCCGGAAATGGTTGTTGGTTGGTACCATTCACATCCTGGATTTGGCTGTTGGCTTTCAGGAGTTGACATCAATACGCAGCAGGTTGTGTTATATGTTTTCCTTCCATAGATAGTTTTCAATAAACTCTTTCTCCCCTAATAGATTTGTTGAGTGTGTTTGTTTCCCAAGTCTTGATTTAAATGTATCTCAAAGACCTCAAAACACATATTATAAGCCTTGTGAGACAGTAAAGCCAAGCTTCTGAAAGTTATTTGAGTTCTTCACTCTTTTTGCACTGGCACTATTGCTTTTATGATACATTACCATATCTAACAGAGAGCTCATAAATGTCTTGAAGAGATACCTTCTCTACTTGCATAATTATGAGCAGGAGTAATTGTAGCAGACAGCAGTCAAGTCTGTAATTGAATGCTTGATTGGGGACAACATCCTGAAATAATTATTGTAAACAGTTGATATGGTTGGTGTTGTCGTTAAATAATTCAACTTTCTCATCTTATGTTTGCAGAAAGAAGCTGCAATTTCTGCCTTATATTGCATCCTTGACTTGAGTATGTTAGGAAGAATGTTATAGAAACATTCAGAGAATGAATTGACTTCCTATTTAAAACTTATGGCAACTGGTGGACAATAATTGTCTCTTTGCTGCTGTGCATGAATTTGTATGTATGGTTAAGATGTCTCAGATCTGCTCAATCCCATTTGTGGGAAGTTTAGTTGTCTTGGTGGATAGACTGTTGAATGTCTCTTGTGTGATTATTTGAATACTTCAGATCCATCTTATGTTTAGTTTTTATTTCTTATTTGTATTTCTTGGTCACAAAGGATGGATCTGCAGTATCATTATAATAGTTGCTGGAGTATGCTTTAATTTTTTTCCCCCTTTACTCTTATCCCCACAATGATCATTAATTGTGTCGAGCTACTTACACACCTGTGCATTTCTTACTCTTCCCAATGAACTGTTCTTTTGTGTGTGTCAAGCTATTTATGTATCCGTGCACATGCAGAGTTTTGAGGCTTTAAACCAGCGTGCAGTTGCAGTTGTTGTAGATCCAATACAGAGCGTTAAGGGCAAGGTGGTGATTGATGCCTTCCGATTAATCAACCCCCAGACTATGATGCTTGGCCAAGAACCAAGGCAGACCACATCAAACCTTGGACATCTTAATAAACCATCCATTCAGGTAAGTGCAAATAATTAATCTTGATTCGTGACTCTGTTCTCTTCTCATGCATTTGCTGATTTTTTTCAGGCATTGATCCATGGGCTGAACAGACATTATTACTCAATAGCAATCAACTATAGGAAGAATGAACTTGAGGAGAAAATGCTACTAAACCTTCACAAGAAGAAGTGGACTGATGGATTGACACTACGCCGTTTTGACATGCATTCAAAAACTAATGAGCAGACTGTTCAGGCAAGTGTTGGTCTTTGAAGTTATTCTATTCTCTCCTTTCCTGCAGCATCATTTGTTAAGTATTTCCAGTTTTTAATTGATATATGGAGGTGACCTTGGTCTCATCCTATATTTTGTCCTTGCTTTTGCAAACTAGAGTCATTACAATTATATATTTTAGCGGACTCTGCAGATGGTGTCTATATTGTGAGGGGAAGAAAAAAGGAAAAATCAACACATTTAATACAAAAATGGACTTTGCTGATATTAACTGTACAAAAGTTTGCTTCTAGGTGTAGCATAGATGTACAGAGTCTCTCCTAACATGTATTTGTCTCAGTTCACCAACAAAAACACCGACAATGCATTTAAATTATTGAGATTGAAAATGACTGAATGCATCTGCTGCCAGATTAGATACATATTGAGATTTGTCCTCAACTAGCAGCCCTTAAGCCAAGTGACTGCTCTATATATTAGTTTTACTTTTAAGGAAGTGCTAGCTGAAAGATCCTTAATTAGAAAGAAGTGATGAAGTAGTTATTTGGCCCAAAGCTATCCGTCTAATTTGGGGGTTTGCTGTGAATAATTTGTTGTTGCATTGAGTATGGTCTGCTCATCGACCGGGTGCATATGCATTAGCATGATGTCATGACAACCATGTGATAGGTCCCTATAAAATATCCTTTGCCAGGTTTGAAGTGTGAGAACTATATTTTATTATAATAAATTTCTCAACTTGGTTCATAATTTAATAAGCAGGAGATGCTAAATTTGGCAATCAAATACAACAAAGCTGTGCAAGAGGAAGATGAGCTGCCACCAGAGAAGCTGGCCATTGCAAACGTGGGAAGGCAAGATGCCAAGAAACACCTGGAAGAACATGTTTCCAATTTGATGTCCTCAAATATTGTTCAGACCCTGGGGACGATGCTTGACACTGTCGTGTTCTAAATCCTCAGGTGTCCTAAGACTGTTCCCTTTTGGCTCGGACGAAGTTCCTCGTAGAATGTGTACCATTTAACTACTTGTAGTACTCATGAGTTACTCGGGTTTTTCACCCACGTTTCACATTTCGGAACTCCCGTATCGCATTGAATAGGTTTAGCCATCTTATTTGAGAACGATATATCATTGTCACTCGGAGTGCTGGATAGGGGTTGAAAAAAAAAAAAAAAAGACCAAATCAAACAAATCCATAAACTGAATCAAATTAAACAGAAAATGTGATTTATTTTTATTTAATTTGGTTTAAGAAATTCTCAAATTGAACGAAATTATTAATTTATGGTTGGTTCGGAAAAATAAATATAAATTGAACCTATTTGTAAATTGAGTGAAAGTGTTTTAACATGTTGATATTTTGTTTGTAATCAAAGAATTTCTTTTGTTGAACAAATCAAATCAATGATTTGAGAAAATTCTTAATTTGAACTATAAAGTTTGGTTCAAACTATATAAAACTAAACTATATTTTTATAGTTCGGTTCGATTTAAGGGAAAAGTGAATCAAATTAAATCATGTCCGTCTTGGTGCTAGATCTGGTTTAAAATACAGGTATTATGAAATTATAAATAGTTTTCTTCTAGCCATTATTTTATGAGTTTAGCTGCATATTATTCATTGAGAAACTTTTAAATTGATGGTATGACTTGTCTATTGTGTTCTAATGAAAAGTTTATCTCTTATTCCTTTTTCGATTTTTAATATATCTCTTTTGTATTTTTCATATTACATTTTGATGGGCAACTTTAATTCTCCTTCCTCGTTATTTATTCGTTAGAATAGAGTCTTTTATCCTTATTCAATCAAATTAAATTTGTTAAGATTTTGTATAATTTTTTATTAAGTATATTATATATGATAAATATATAAAAAATTAATTGGAAATATATGAAAATTCAATAAAAAGAAAAACATATTATTAAAGATAAAAATATTTAGTGAAAGTTTGACATAAATGGTTTAAATCGGACTAAATCGATTTTAATTCAGTTCGAAAAATTTATAAACCGAATAGTATGGTTAGGTTTAATTTCAAAAAAATAAAAAAAAACTGTTAAATTAGGTTTAATTTAATAAAAAGAAGCGAATAGTATGGTTAGGTTTAATTTCAAAAAAATAAAAAAAAACTGTTAAATTAGGTTTAATTTAATAAAAAGAAGCGAACTGTACTAAGTCGACCCATACCACCCCTACCACCAACAATTACAACATCTAAATTCTTGGGTTTTGCTGTTTAATATCCTACGGTAAACCGGCCATAACCATCCACGTGAACAAATAAAAATGTGTCGTAAACTTGAGACATTAGTTAAGGTTTCAAAAAAGAACTATCATATAAATTTAAGATTAATTATATAATTTTTTTCCGAAAGTACGCATAAAGATGTATAAAATTTTTTCATGTAGGCTGTTACCAAATACAAATGGGGGCACTGATCCACATTGACAAGTAAAAAGGGATGATACATAGATGGAAACATTAACTAGGTGCAAATAAATCTCTTACTTTCAAGATATGATTTCAACTTCTATATATATAACCATCTAATTATTAGTAGAACTCCTAAAGTTAAAAGGACTTTAACGGTGGTTTGAAACTTACGAGTTATGTGAATATTTTCATAAATTATTGAGAGGTAAAATTATAATTTGAAAGTATACTGATATAGTAGTTTTGCGGTGTATTTCCGAATTAAAAAGCAATATATATATATATATATATATATATGTATGTATGTATGAATATATAGATATATACGTATACAAGTAACAAGTGCCCATACTTAATAAAAATATTGAGAAGTACGAAAGGAAATAACCATGGAAAATAAGCAAGTCCACTAAGATCAATTATTACCTAACATAAAAAGACAATAATAAAATGAAATCGCAAAGGAAAATAACATCAGAAAGCAACACTCTGGTTGACCCAGATCATCACCATGGTTAAGGAAAAAAGAAAAGGAAGTGGGCTCAAAGATTTCAAATCCGCTTTGCTTTTCCAACACAAATTATTCAACGAAATGGTGGATCCTTTTGTATAACAGTTAAATCAAATCCATGCAGCTTTTCCTATTTGTCAATGAAAGCGGCCAAGCGCTTGTACAAGGTCTTGGCCTTTTCACATCTGGTGTCAAATATGTGGAACACATGATCCACCCCCTCTGTCTCAACTATCTCCACCGTGCCGGGCCAACGGCTCGCCACCAGCCTCTCGTAGTACAGCTTGCCTCTGTCCCTTAAGATGTCCTTCTCAGCTACAAACACCAAGATTTTCTCGCATGCCAACCCCTCCAGCCCCGCGGAACCATCCGAAAACGGGTTGATCAGAGGATCATCATTCCCTTTATCCGTAGTGCACACGAACTTCCACCAGTTATCCACCATGGCTTTCCTAACTCGATCCTCCACTTCGATTCCGATCGGCTTCTCCCCCCAGAAGTAAGGATGTATCATCCCGATCCCTCGGAATTCGATTCTTTCACCAAGGTTCGTGTCCCGAATCCTGAGCGCCAAGTGGTGTGCCATATTAGCACCCCCACTATCTCCAACCAGAAACACCTTGTCAAAATCAGCATGATCCTGGAGCCAGGGCTCTAAGACTCCTTCTCCCTTGGCCTGGGAAGCCAACCATTGGATTGCATCCCATGAATCATCATAAGCAGCCGGAAGTGGATGTTCCGGGACCCTTCTATAATCAACCGATACGGCAATCACTTTAGCCTCAGCCACCAGGGAGTTGAGGCTGGCATGGTAAAAGGGGTCGGCTGGTGAAGATATGATGAAAGCACCACCATGGAGGTACAACACGAAGGGAAGTTTTCGGTTTTCTGGGACGGAATTAGGTTTGTAAACACGGGCTGAGACGCCGGTTTTAGGGACGATGAGGATGTCCTTGGAGAGAACATCTGTTTCAGGATCCAATCCTGGAGGGGCTATGGCTGTCCCAGTAAGTCTCTCATAGGTTCCATCTTTGTACACTCTTATGTAGGGAAGTACTTCAACTGATGCTTCTTTCGATTCCATCAAATATTTCTAACGAGAAAAGAGGATTGGTGAAAGAGGGAAGCTGAGACTGAGAGGAATGGGATATTGGAATGAAAGAATATATACAAAAGGAGACAAAGAAGAATGAATCAATGGTTTACTTTTGTAATGGGGTCCAGAAGTTTTAATAATACATAAAAAAAAAAATAAATAAAAAAAAGGCCAAGGTGTTGTAGTTTGTAGGTGGTGTCTCCTGTTTAACATGAAACATAGATGAACTTTTTGTGTCCTATAGTTGCCACAAAGATATAGGCTAATCCCACTTTCATGGATTTAAAATAAGTTTATAGAGCCAAAAGACAAAATTTAGATCAATCTAGAATCATGCATTTCTTATTTTCAGCCAAAGATCTAGAATCATATATTAAAAGTTTCGGATTTGAGCCTTTTTGCATCAGTTATTTGCAGCACTAAATTCGGCATGATATTAAAGCTTTTAGAACATCGTTTTAATTAGATGATAATTTGATGTGTTTTAATCAAATTCATTACCAAATACAACACATTTTAATTTGCTTGTGATATAAACTGGATACAATAATATTCTCTTCATTCCATCACATGCAATTTTGAATTGGATTAAAATTTGCACGAAATAAATTCCCATGATGTCCGGATAGATGAATAATCGATACCAATTTTGATATATAGTTTGTTTGATATAAAAATGTTTTTCAAATGAATGATGCATAACTGTATAAATAAGCTCATGATAAAAGAAAGAAGAATTCATCATTCTTTCCTTTTAGATTACCTTTTTGGCAGTTAGCATTCTATCTCATCGTATCTACTAATTTATAAGCAGAGAAAAGTCACTTATAAGTAGTGGAACCAATGGGGTCATGATCAAGGCGGTTGCTAAAGAAGGCAGTGCAATAAACGAGGTTTAGAAAAATGGATGTGGGAATAACTGGAATGCCGGGTTACGTCTGACTTTAGATTTGAAAATGCTATAATACAGATTGGAGCGTTGTAGGTATTAAATTTGTTAGGTCAACAGTCCATTTAATGCAACAAACAAACCTTTGAGGCTTTCTAGGCTTATATTAGAAAACAACGTCTGGAAAGCTTTCTTCCCCCTCCCTTTTTTCTAAAAATTCATGTTAACTTTCATCTCTCTATCTAAATATATTCCTATCTTCAAAATCTTAACTAATAATCCAACTCATTTATTACTCGTATATGAAAACCTAAACTCATTTATTACTTGTACATAAAAACCTAAACTTATAACTCGATCTATTTAATAAACATATTTTTCGTCTAGATTGAATTCGTTTATCAATTAAAAAGTTGTAAATAAATTTATAAGATAGTTATAAATTCATAGGAAAAATAATTATCATAAAATTAACATTTTGCAAATAAAAAGGTATAATCTTAACATTTATATATGAAATTGCCACCCAACAAAAGTTTAATAAAGTAAATTTCCACTTAAATTAGCATATATAAACATTGATTAACTATATAACTTCTTGATATTAAGTCGAATAACGTTTTGATGATATATTACTATTTGCAATAGTTTTCCTAGACAGACAATCAAGGAATCCATATATATATATATATATATATTGTATTAATAAAAAAATAAATGATGTTAAAATATTTATAAAATAATTTAATTTATTACATTTTCCATAAAGCCAACCCTTTATATATAAAAGAGTTTCCATAATTTGTAACTTCAATGAGCTAATGTGTTGATTAAGAATTTAACCATGTATTAAATGTGAATTTTGAAAACTATTGTAGATTTCAATCTCCTTAAGATATCCTTAGTCATTTCAATAACTTAAGGATATTGAGGTTGATTAATATCCGAATAACTCAATCATCCTACACTGCTCCTCATATAAATATAGCCCTAGTTTAAATTTAGAGCCACCTGCAAGTGCTTGGAAGCTTAAAATGTCTGGAATTCCTAAATAAGTACAAACTATGGGCATGTAACAAATAAAAAAATTTAAATACACAAAAAGGTAAAGTTACCTATAAAGTGTAATTCAACTGCCCATTCATCCTTAATAGAATCTTGAACTTTTAACTTATTACTACCAATGATGTGCATTTGTGCTGTCCTTTTTTCATTAATACTTTTTTAACTTTCAAAATATTAATTATTTTAAAGTTAAACAGATTCACAAGTCAAACCTAAGACATATTTACGAAATCTATTTAATAAACAAGCCATACACAGGTTTGTGGGTTAGACGCAAACCTCGGGATGAATTTGTCGTGTTTAAACATTTTGGCTTAGTTATATCTCATGTTGACTTTTTCTTTACATAAACCCCTTTATAATCATATTATGACAGTGTTCAGATTCATAGATCGTGTCCCTATTTGCTGATCCTATATCAACAAGGCAACACAAATATATTAATGAAAATACGAGGATGAACATGTGCTAACATGTATTTAAAATAAAATATATTTGCATATTTAACCTTATTTTATTTACCTATCCGTATTTTGGTTATATAAGCGTTTAACAACTTGTATGTATTTCTAGATTCTAATTCAAGTGTAATACATCTCGAGACTAACTCTTTTTGGTCACTCATATACTTTTGTCTCTATTATTTATACTTTTTCTCTAGTAATATTTTTTTAGCCATTTATGATGTTTTGTTTCTATAGGTTTATACTTTTTAGGGTAAACTCTAAATACATTCCACTATATTTGTTCCAAGTATTATTAGTTCCTTTATTTTTTAATACTGTGCATTTAGACTGTCAAATTTTTAGAAAGAGTAAATTTAGGCCCAATTTTAGTATGTTTTCCTTAAATAAAATAATAATTAACAATAAAATTTTAAAAAATATCATAAGATTAAGGGTAAAGTGGTTATAAAGGAGTCTATATGCACTTTTTTAAAAAATTTGGTGATTTGAATGTACAATTTCAAATACTAGAAGATTAAGCGCACATGAAGTAAAAATAAGAGGTTGTTTTTGCAATTTACCCTACTCCTTATTATCAAAACCTTTTGACCATCAAACCATTTTTTCATTGAATTATATGTGCGAGAATTTTTTTTTTTTTTTCTAATGTGACTAACGTTATTTTGGAGGAGTTACAACCTTTAAATGATTTAGTGTGGAATAAAACAACTCTACATGTATGATGTTGCATTTCAAGGTTATACCTCTTTTGTGATACGTGATTTCATATAAATGTGAAAAGATCACCAAATAGGTACATAAAACGAAAATATATAATACATATTTATATACTTAAGTTAAAACACATTTCAGAAAAATTATAAAAATGCATCATTAATATGTTAATTGTGATAGTTTGATGCAGACCAAAAGATCTAAACAAACAAATTGTTTAGATATGATTTTTTTATTGTCTTTTGGTTGCATAGATTTAGTTTCTTATTTATAGGACTTAAGTAGATTGATATGTCATTTCTATGATAGCAATTAGCAAATCTTTTAGATTTTTTTTTTTTTTGTTATTTCTTTAGTTGTTTTGTTTTGTAATTGAATAGAGGTTTTTTTCTTTAACTCATAAATATGCAAAGTTTGTAATGTAGATGTAAATGATATGTTGAGCTATCAAATATAAACCATTTTACAAGAAACTTGTGTGATGCCTTTTCTTTATTTTAATGGTGTAGTTCCATCAAAATTTTCTGGTATAGATATGATGTGAATCCAATTGTATGTGGCTATTTAATATATTCATTTCAAGTTACTGTTTCTTTTCATTAAAAAAAAAAACATATTTGTTTATTTCTTATTGATTACATAGCATACTTTCTACAATTAATGTTTAGATTAAATTTTCTCATCCACTTTCATATTTTCCCATACTTTTCCATTGTATTTCATTCCCTCTAAAAGAACGTTGAGATATTTTTTTTTATTTTCTTTTATTTGAATAATTTTAGTATCTTAACCATCTCATGTTAATTGCTAGAAGAAAATTTCAATTAATGTTATGTCCTATTGATTAATGCCCCAAAACGTAAAAGTGTTACAACTCACCACGTGTCCCTAATATCTAATGACACAATAAAACTTTAAAACAAATTATAATATCTAAGATCATATGTAATAAGAATGATTCTCTAATTACAAATATATTCAAGTGACTCATAGACAAGTTATTCCAACCACACTTATTAAAAGGACTCCTAGGTCTATAACAACAGGATCTACTAACAGTTTACTCAATGTCATTAATTTCACCTCCATAGATCAACAGCATCTTCAATATAGAATTAACAAACACCTTTATCCCAAATTGATAATAATAGTCCCAACTCTACAAGTAATAAACTTCATCTTAACCACCTGAACTGTAATAATAAAAGGATGAGCAGAAACTCAATACGTAATACACAAGAATACATGGATCCTACACTAATATTTCATTTGCATTTAAAGCAAGAAATAATAGACAACAAATTAATTATTTTAAATTTAAGCCCACATATAACAAATGTATATTCATAACCCTATCACACCATGATCTCTTATATATATATATATATATATATAAGATAGATATATAAGTCTTTTACATTACTACGATATTAAAAACTACCACTGTCGACCCAACACTCATGAGTTCAAAGTCCAGAGTTTATAATATTCAGTTCAACTACATCATCTCAACATGCAAATCCATTAGTGAATCCTCACGTGAGATCGACATTACCCCCCCTAAAGACTACCACTACAGGCCCTTAGAGCCATGACAAGCACAATCAATAAGTCGAATATAAGTTAGTCCAATTAGTTGCAATCCTATCGAGCATAACCATCAAACACATCAAGTACATGGAAGCCAAATCCAAACAAATTACAAAGCTCAAATCAAGAATGAAACTCGAATCTAACAACCTAACAATTCAATAAATAATTTTTTTAAGCCATCATTTAAGGTTTAGCTTATCTTAACTTAATTCCTAAACCCATTAATCCCTTAACTAGCTTTCACTTAGGTTAGGAATAAGGCTTCACAAAGAAAACTGAAGAAAAACAAGGGATAAAGAATGAGCAGAGGGAACATAGCTGTGATACAACCATGTCTATAGGTCATGTACCTTTTGGACCAAATTACTCTTTCCCTAGCAAGCGATAAAACCTTCAACACAACCGTGTCTGGAGATCATGTTGTTAGACACAACCTTTCAACATGACCATATGCATAATTCATGTACCTTTCGAACCAAATTATTCTTCCTCGACAAGCAACATAACCGTCGACATGATTGTGTCTATAGATTATGTTCCTTATGACAAAAACAAATTTTTTACTTCTGAAACAACCTATAACACTAGCCCTTCCATCCTTCAATCCATCACTTAAACACATTTTTAAACTAACCAAACTACAAATTTCAACTTAAGCCAGCCTAAAATACTATTTTCATCAAAACTTAACTAAACTTAGATTAACAAGAGAAGAGGGAAGATTACTTACTTAAATAGTGAAATAAGCTCTTAAAATCCAAAATAGTCCCTAAACTCAAAAAAGGAGCTGCACAAAATGTCTTTCCCAATTCACTTTTGATAGGAATCAGCCTACGACTATCTCCAAGCCAAGGCTGACCTGTCCTAAGCTGACACTAACTCGCTAGAAGCTGAAGTTGACCTATTTTAACCCAAGGCCAAATTGTTTAAAGCCAAGGCCAAACTGTTTAAAGCCAAGGCCAAACAGCTTTTTTCAAAGTCGAGCTAATACCAGAAGACCGAGAGAAAGAAAAGAAGTCACTCGGCATCAAGTCTATCGTCTGCCGAGAAGTCGCAAGACCACACAACTGAGGACTCAAGGCCAAAGATCCACCCAAAACGGCATGAATAGACTAGTGCCGACTAATTCTAATACTCAGTAATTGTGGGCTGACCTTTCAAATATCTTGGCCAAGCATTGCAAGACTTCAAGGACTCCTCCTCGACCTTAGATATCCAACTGTCGACCCTGCCCAATTCAGATCCTGCTCCTTCCAGGACAGGCTAAATGATTGCATGCCGACTTCTTCTATTAAACGTATCATTTTGTATTCTTGTATATATTTTCTTTAATTTAATTACGAACCCGATCTTTACAGTTTAAGGCTTTGTACATTATTTACAATTTTGCAATTAGAGTTTTAAGACTTGCTATAAATAGCAACATTTGTAATTAGCAAACAGATAATGAGACAATAAAGAATATACCTACTCTTGAAACTTTCCCCTTTTGAATAAGGTTACTCTTGAGCTCTTAGAGCTTACACTTACCAGATTATCGTGTATTGATTAACTCTTTAATTTTTCTTTTGTTCATATTAGTTTTGTCCTTAAGATAGTGGTGAACCTTTCATTTGAGCGAGTTAACGAGTTGTATCTAACCTCTTATTTGAAATCGGAGTGACATTTAATATTCGTAAGTCATATCGAATCCTATTTCGAGCTCATTCCATGATTGTATTTTTGTCTTAATACGTGATATCCATACACATTCACCGTCTAACATAACCCCCCCCCCCCCCCCCCATTTCACTTCATGTTTGTCATACCCACTTGAACCCTGGTTGCCCCATTTTGGTTCGAGACTCATTGCCGTATCATCTTGGTATCAGAGCTTTGGGGAGACACGCATACAGTGTTCTTCAAAGTTTACTTGTCATTTGAACATTTGATTAGTTGTTGTTTTGTAGTATAGTATGTTATCCGAATTCTTAGTAGCCATAGTATTGTGTTATTGTTGAGTTAAGTAATAGTAATTTCGGTAGTTGATTCTAGTTCCTGTAGAAGTGTTAACAGTCATGGGTAGCTATAGAAGTCGATTAGTAGTCATTTCTGAGTTACTATAGTTATGTTTTGTTGTAAATTGTGTTTGTTCAAATTTTCTCTAGAAATTACTGTACGGACAAGAATGTCTGAAGATAGTGTCAATGACAATGGTGATAGCCCTCATAGAAGTTTGAGGCGACGTGTTAACAACTTGGAATATCAGATTTAAAATCTCATTAACTCTATTCAGGAGCTTACTAGTTTTGTCAAAGGCTACAAACGTATTGGCTAAGGTAAAAGAAGGAAACGAACACCCACCAGTAGAAGTGGCTCCAATAAGCTTGATAATGATGAGCGACAGCCAAGAAGAGCTATCGAGCTGAGAAGAAGAGAAAACCAACCTATACGAAGAAGAAGCAATGACAGGAGTGTTAACTCTAAGGCTAATCAAGAAGCCCAAAGAAGAGAGCCGAGGTCAAGAAGAAATATGGCCGAGCAGAGCTCTAACAGAAGTGGCTAATTCAAGGTGAACCAACTTGTTAGGAATGCAAGGGATGAACCTCGAGCACATAGCCAAGGACTTAACAACATCAAGCTTAAATTGCCGACCTTCAGTGGAAGTAACCGACCTAAGGAGTTCCTTAACTGAGTTCCCCAAGTTAAGAAGTTGTTTGAGTGCTATGAGTGTGATGATCGAATAAAGGTTAAGTTAACTTCATTATCCCTTGTTGAATATATAAGCCTTTGGTGGGATAAGTTAGTCGCTAGGTAAGATGCCAAAGAAAAGGAGACGATCAGAACTTGGAGGCTTATGAAGAGATTGATGAACCAATACTTTTTGCCAACTTACTTCAAGCGGGAGATGTTCTATGCTTTCCAGTACCTAAGACAAGGCCAAAACACTATTGAGGATTATTTACAAGAGTTTGAGACCTTGATGATGACATTTGAGATTGTCGAGCCATAGGACTGCACCATTGCTAGGTATCTAAGTGGACTCCTAGACGACATTGCCAACATAGTTGAATTGCAGCCATTTAACTCATTAAACAAGTTGATCAATCTAGCATTGAGGGTAAAAAGACAGAGGCAGAGAAGGCATCAGAGGCTGACTACTTAACCTTAACAAGTTAGCCTTAAACTTGAGAAGTATGCTGAAAGAAGGCCAGAGAAGAAGTTTGAGAGAGGTAAGTCTTATTAACCCAATTAGGCCGAGACAAAGAAGGTAGAGAAGGAAAAAGTACCTAACACCAGGGCCCAAGAAGTCAAATGCTTCAAGTGCTTAAGCTACGGGCATATTGCTTCTTAATATCCGCATAAAAGTGTCATGATCTTAAAGGGCAAAGGACCCAAAACTCGAGTGGAGAGTCAGAGCAACAAGAGTTTAGGAGACAAGTTGATAGAAGAAGATGTCTATGCTGAGAATTTGGAAAAACTCTTAGCCATGATGAGCTGACAAGCCGACCTGAAGACAAATCCTGAACAAAGAAAAAATTTATTTCATATTCGATGTTTGGTAAATGAGAAAACTTGTTCCCTGGTTGTTGATGGAGGAAGCTACACCAACATCTTTTCTACCGAGTTAGTGGAGAAGATGAAATTGCTGACCTACCTGCATCCCCGACCTTACGGATTGAAGTGGTTTAATGATCGGGGTATGGTCCATTTGCATAAAAGAGCACAAATAACATTCGCGACAGGGTAGTATGAGTATGAGATTGAACTCGATGTAGTCCTTATGAGTGTCGCAAATTTACTTCTTACCCAACAATGGTAGTATGATCGGAAGGTAATTCATGATGGCTTCCTTAACACTTACATGATTCAGAAGGATAGGAAGAGCTATTACTTGAGGCCCCATGAGTGTTGAGGAAGTCTAGAGGAACTCGGCACCTATGGTGAAAAGAAAAGGGAAGAGAAGTTTATTCGACATCCCGACCTGTGCTCATTGTTTAGCATCGAGGATGACTTCTTTTCAACTCCACGGTAATGATAGGAATCAACCTACAACTATCTCCAAGCCAAAGCTAACCTATCCTAAGCCGATACCAACCAACTGGAAGCTAAAGCTGACTTGTTCTAACTTGAGGTTGAATTGTTCGAAGCCGAGGCTACATAGTTTTTGTCGAAGCTAAGCTAATACCAGAAGATCGAGATGAAGAAAAGGAGTTACTCGGCATCAAGTCTGTCGTTTATCGAGAAGCTGCGAGACCATACAGCCGAGGACTCAAGGCTAAAGATTCACCCGATATGGTACGGAGAGACTAATGCCGACTAATTCTAGTACTCGGCAATTGTAGGCCGACCTTTCAAGTATCTTAGCCAAGCATTGCGAGACTTTAGGAACTCTTCCTCAACCCCGAATATCCAACTGTCAACCTCGCTGTCGAGCCTAGTTTTTTCCTCTCGATTTTATATAAATTAGTTTTCTCCAAACTGATCAATATTAAACCCTACTCGTTTAATACTAACCACCGACTAGGGTTTAAAGAAAACCAATTTTTTTTATACCTTGAAAAACGCTTTGGAATCGTCACCTGATCGGAGTCAGGAAAAAAAGTTAAATTATAAACAATTGGGTAAATTAGTTATAACTTAGCTACTGGTCTTAACAAGATAACCAATTTTACAAAACAGTTTTCTAAAACGAGAGATTTGGATCTAAGGGCTATCCTATTAAATGCTAAACGAGTACCACTTTCTAACTTTCCAAATTTAATTTTGCTTTTCAATAATACCCCTTTTTAATTTATAAACAACTAATCATATCACATGCGACTAATTTAATTAATTTACACGGATGGAAAAAATAAAACTTTCCATATTTTAAGTCGCCCAATACGTATAGATGTCTACGCATGCGCTATTCGAGATCAGACTTCTGTAGTTTATTCAATGAAAACTTTAGCAAGTTGAATTGATTTTAGTTTTGGAAAAAGACCAGGTTTACATTTTTACTCATTTCAATTTATTTAAGGAAATTTTCTAAGGGTCCTAATTAGGGTTTTATTTTTGAAAACTCTAAAGTAGTCCTAATTTAGAGATGGTCCATTTATTTTTATTCATTTGGAAAGAAAAATTTTCTAAGTTATTAAATAACTTTACTATTTATTTGTTATTATTATTTATTAATAATATTTTTCTATTTTAATATTATTTTAACTAAAAAATGAAATAAAACTAATCTCTTTTTTATTTCTTCTTTTTCTTTGTCTTTTTTCGATTTTTTTTTCACTTTAATTTACAATTACATATTTCACTTATAAATAAATAAGTAAAAAAAAATACAACAACCGAAATACAAAATAAGAGATAGCCAAATCAAGCTTAGACCGAAGTTAGGCGTGCGGATCAAACTTGGGTTAGTATGCGAATCTTAGGTCGATTGGTTCAAGTTGGACGGGTCGAACACTAAACTCAGGTTGCATGTGCAAAACACGTAACTAGTCAAGGAATGCAATGGAGGTGGTCAGATTAGGCTATTTTAAGCCATATTTTATCTGACAAAAGGCTAAATTTGTGTGTTTCAAATTAGATTTAATGAGGTTAAGGCCAATGCCACTGAGTTTGGTAGCCGTTCGAAGGCTTTGCAAATTGGAGTAGTGGTTAGAAATAGGTTGCAACCGTGGTGAAGATTGTTGGAGATGGCTGGTTGTGCGAGATTGGGCGTGAAATTTGTGTATGCTAATCATGAGGATGGATGGTAGTAGGTTTGAGTCATGTATCGTAGGTGGCGATGGAGCTTGGAAGGGGCTTATATGTTTGTGTCTGGTTTCGTGGGTAGGTGGTTGAAGGATAAAGGTGGTTAGGGAAGATGGGTTGGGTTGAAGATTGGTCATATGTTGATTGGTGAGGATATGGTCGAGAGAGAGGGTTGAATTGCTAAGTAACTAGCGTTACTGCAATTGTTGTGGGTATGTGTTTGTCACTGCTGTATGCTGTATAAGTGAGAGAGAAAGTGTGTGAGTTCATGTACATTGTGTGTGTGAGGAAAGAGATCCAGTTAGGTTTAGTATATGTGTTTAGGGGAGTGGCTGTATGATTGATGGTGTGGTTCCCCTGTGTATGTATCCTATGAGCGAGAAAGAAAGAGTGCACCAAATTTATGTGTGTCTGTACATGGTTCGATGAAAGAGAGCGAGCAATCCATGTTGTTGCTGTATATATGAGTGGTTCTATGTGTTAGTGTCAGGGAGTAGAAAGGGAGAATATAAGCTAAGTTGTGTATGTTTTCCAAAGTGGACCCCCACTACCATATGTGTGTGTTTAAAAAATGGCACCTCCCTCCCCCCTGCGTGTGTGTGTATATATATATATATTTTTTCTAAGCAAGAGAGCCCCTGCTGCTATGTGTGTGTTTATTCGAAAGAGAGAGAGAGGGTGAGTTATGTGTGTTCGATGATGACCCCAAAAATGGACATCTACTCCCCCTTTCACCCCACCCTACCCTACACCCC
>JAMXBB010000012.1:26885973-26911342 GCA_024138015.1 Lumnitzera littorea
CCCCCCCCCCCCCCCCCCCCCCCAATGTGTTTTCTTTTTTAGAAAAAAAAAAAAAAAAAACAAGAAAGTGAGGGGGAAAAAAAAGGAAAGGGGAGAAGAAAAAAGGGGGGAAAAATACGTTGTCAAGGCCAATCATAGAGTGTCACGTATCACAATCAGACACGTAACCCAATCATGCCTTGCTATGTGGCAGCACGTAGAGTGTGAAAAAGGAAGGATAAAAGGCATTTTTATGCCTCTAGTAAGATTCAAACCCCTAACCTTCAAGCCAAACGTGATTCAAGTTCAAGTATTTATTTATTAGGTCGTTGGTCTATGCTTTGTCCATATATACAATTAAATTGTACACATGGACTAGATCAACCTGAGCTAAATTCAAATCTAAACCCAAGCCTAACAGTCCTCTCTTTATTTAAATAAAAAAATTATATTCTATTTAAACTATCTAAAATATATATTATTTTCTAAATTCTTTAAATCTTCTATTTTTTTTTTCAAATTTTTCTATTTTTTTGTGACTTTTCCATTTTTCTAAATTTCTTCTTTTTTTGTTTTTTCCTATTTTTGCATTTTTCTAAAAAAATTTATTTATTTATTTTTGTTTTCTTTAATTTTATATTTTTTGTATTTTTCCTAATTTAGGACCCTTAACCTATTATAAAAATTTTGAAAAATAAAAAAAAAAATAAAAAGGAGGACAAAAATGGGATATCTACACCTACCCAATTTAGATCTTACTCCTTTTAAGATAAGCCCAATGACTGTATGCCGACTTCTTTTGTTAAACGCATCGTTTTGTATTCTTATACATATTTTCTTTATTTTAATTATGGGCCCATTCTTTACGGTTTAAGACTTTGTACATTATTTACAATTTTGTCACTAGGGTTTTAGGACCTGTTATAAATAACAATATTTGTAATTAGCACATAAATAATGAGACAGTGAAGAATATACCTACACTTGAAACTTTCCTCTTTCGAGTAAGGTTACTCTTGAACTCTTAGAGTTTGCGTTTGCCGAATTATCAAGTGTTGATTAACTCTTTAATCTTTATTACGTTCTTATCAATCTTATCCTTAAGATTATGGTAAACCTTTTATTTGAACAAGTTAGTGAGTCACATCTAACCTCTTATTTGAAACCTGAGTGATATTTAGTGTTCGTGAGTCGTATCAAATCCTATTTCGAGCTCAACCCCTAATTGTGTTTGTGTCTTAGTGCATAATATCCATATACATTCACTGTTAAACCCCCCACCCCAATTTTACTTCCTGTTCATCATACCCACTTGAACCTCGATTGTCTTATTCTTGGTTCAAGACCTACTGCTGTATCAACTTTTCACTTTCAAGCTCAAGATAACCTGATATAATGAAAGAAACTACGAAGATAAAGCATATAAGAGGTTTCCCAAGAAAATCTTTACCTTTTTCACTTTCAAGCTGCACAAAATGTTTTTCCTAATTCATTTTTCACTTTCAACCTCAAGAAAACCCGATAAAATGAAAAAAAAAAAAATTACCACGATAAAGTATAGACGAGGTTTCCTAAGGATATTCTTACCTTTGGTCTTGCAAGATTTAGAAGTCCTTAATGCTAACTTAAGGAAGCTTATGTGAGGAGCCTAAAAACGAAGAGGAAATGAGGTAAGAAAATATGAATTAAGGTTTTAAGAATAAAGGTAAAGGATTTGGATAAAGATAGGATTTAAGGTGTAAAGACCCTTTTGCCCATCGCTTTGAAAATATTTTTGCTTTCTAATTTTTCTTAGATTTTACATGTTGAGTAACATATTAAATCATTGTATAATATTTGTGAGTATTTAAAGTGAAAACTATATCAATTAAACTTTATTTATTAAATTTTACTCATTAAATTCAAAATTACTAAATATTACATCAACTGAATTTTTATTTAGCAAATTGATTGCCTTCGTCATTTATAAATACTTATTAGTGAAGGAATATAAACTACAAGAAGTTAGTAAATTTTATAAGATAAAAACCCCTTTGAAATTGATATTTAACAAATTTAAACTATGTGAAATTAAAATTAAAAAGAAAAAAGAAATTAGAGCTGAAATAGTATTTTCTTAACTCTCAACCGCCTATCAAAAGTGGGTAAAAAAGGATAGACTGTTTAGGTTCCAACCAATGTGGTTAGATTGCGTGGAATTCAAGGACTTTGTTGGTAGTGTCTAGAATGCTAAGGAATTTAGATATCTAGAGGATTTGGAAGACTTTATTAAAAGTTTAAGGAAATAGAATAAGGATAGAATAAAGAAGTGTTTAGCCTAACCCATAAGAGGAAGAACTATAACAAGAAGAACATTGAGGAAGCTAGGAAACTATTATGGAATAACCCTTCTCAAAGCCTCACTAACAAAGAGCTGCTTCACCAAAAGGAATTGGTGATAGTGCTCAACTAGGAAGAAAAGTTTTGAGCTACGAAGGCATAATCTAAATAGATTTTAGAAGGAGAACATAATATAAGATTCTTCCATGTAAGCACCTTAGCTAGAAGATCCAAATCACAGATTGATAGATTGTTTAACTTAGTAGAAAATTAGATTATAGAATTGAAGGGCATGAAAGAATTAGTCATCAAACATTTTTGGAGCCTTTTTTCCTCAAAGAAAGTGTTTTGTAATTTATACTCTCCTAAGTGAGATGCTCTGAATAGGAAGATATTTGAGGATAAGAAGAGAGAGTTAGAAAAATGATGCTCAAATGAGGAAATTAAAAAAAAAAAACACTATGATGCATTGAGAATAATAAGGCCCCAGGAATGTATGGCTTACATGCAAAGTTCTTCAAAAGTTGTTGAGATATAGTCGGCAAAATAATTATTAAAGACATTTTCAAGTCAAGAAGTATGTCGGAGGATTTGAATAGAACCCTAATAGTCCTCATACTAAAGCTCATTAGAGCAAATAAGTTGAAGGACTTTAGACTCATAAGCCTATGTACAATGGTATACAAGATTGTAAGCAAGCTTTTAGTGAATAAGTTGAGAGGATTGCTAGATAATCTCATTAGTCTAAAATAGGCTAATTTTATCTCTCAACAAACGACTAAAGAAAGCCTATGATAAAGTTGAGTGGGACTTTGTAAAGTATACTTTACATAGACTGAATTTTCGCAATAAGTGGATCAAATTGATTTCCTCTTGTCTTACACGACATCATATCAGATCCTGTTTAATAGTGCAATGCCGAGATAGTTTCCTCTAAGCCAAGGTCTATGGCAAGGGAATCCTCTATCACCATACCTTTTTATTCTGGTTATGAAGATGTTTAGATGGTGCAGTAGAGGAGAAGAAATGAAAGCCTTTTAGAGTTGAGAGGAATGGATTTATAACTATCCCATTGATTCTTCGCAATGTTATCTTATTGATGGAGGTAACTTCAAGGGAGAATGCAAGATGCATGCTAAAAAACATTAAGGCATTCAAGAAAATGTCTTGTCAGAAAGTATACTTTGAGAAATTATGCATAATTTTCTCAAGGAACTCGAGTCGAAACCTAAAAGAGGGAATCTATCAAAATTTTGGTATTAAGTTGAATTCAACAATGGGGAAATACCTAGGTATCATAGTCAAGGGAGGAAGGAAACTAAGAAGCTAAGATTGGAGCTTTATTTTAGAAAAAACTTGCAGGGAGCTAGCTGGTTAGAAGGCCAAATTATTAAGTTTGTTAAGGAGGAAACTGCTAACTTTTTCGATCCTGGAAAGCATATCCAACTACTATTCACAAGCTATTCCTTCTCTGAAGGGATTAACAAAGAGGTTTGAAAGAATGGGAGGACTTCATATGGGGATCTATTAACAAGCGCAAGAAGCAACACTAGGTTTGATGGGAAAAAATTAAAAAAAGTTGAAATCTAGAGGAGGACTTGGCCTTTTTGATGTGAAGAAGAGGAACCAAGCTAATTTTGCAAAGCCAACATGAAGTGTTAACTAGAAAGCTTTATGGATAAAATTGATCATGAAGAAGTACAGATGGAGGAAGGTCAAGGGATAAGGGAAAGGGGCTCCAAGTTTTATAGCGAGTTATGGAAAGTGAACCTATGGGGAGACAAAAATTCAACAATTCGTGTAAAGATTGGAAATATAACTGAGTTCTCAAAAGATAGGTGGACTAATAGGGGAAGTGTGAAAGAATAGTTATATAGCCCTATTAACAAATATGATGAATACTTAACCATTAGACGAGTTTAAGAAGTGCTTAGGCAATGGAATGAATCCATTATAAGATACCTAATAGATGAGGAATAAACCAAAGTTGGGCATCATTACCTTAATGGTAACTTAAACATTAAGGATGTGAGAGTTTGGCCAGAAGAATGAATAGGGAAGTATCAACAAGATCAGCTTATGACATCCTGTGTAGGAATGTGGAAGAGACTAAGAAAAGTGAAAATTAGGAATAGATTTGGAAACCCCCTACATAACCATGTATACAGATGCTATAATGGACGAATCCATAGCATGGGTTGCCTACATAAAGCAAGTTGAAGAGAAGGGGAATGGATATCAACTCTAAGTGTCAACTATTCGATGCTAATTAGGAAACCATATTCCATCTATTCTTCTTATGTACCACAAGCAAGGAGAGCTTAATACGACAACAAGTCTCAAACCAAAATGGGGCAACCGGGGTTCAAGCAAGTATGACAAATAGGAAGTAAAACGGGTAGGAGGGTTTGATGGTGAATGTATATGGATATCACATACCAAGATACAAACAAAATCTAGGGTTGAGCTTAAAATAGGGTTGGATACAACTCATAAATACTAAATGTCGCTCGAGTTTCAAATGAGAGATTAGATGTAACTTACTAACTCGCTCAAATGAAGGGTTCACCATAATCTTAGGGACAAAATTGATAAGAACGCAAGAAAGATTAAAAAGTTAATCAACACTCAATAATTCGACAAACGCAAGCTCTAAGATCTCAAGAGTAACCTTACTCGAAAGAGGAAAGTTCCAAGTATAGGTATATTCTTCACTATCTCATCATCTGTCTACTAATTACAAATGTTGCTATTTATATTAAGTCCTAAAACCCTAGTAGCAAAATTATAAATAATATATAAGGTCTTAAACTGTAAAGAATGGGTCTATAATTAAAATAAAGAAAATATGTACAAGAATACAAAACAGTATGTTTAACAGAAGAAGTCGGTATGTAGCCATTCGGCTTGTCTTGGAAGGAGCAAGATCCGAACTGGGTAAGGTTGACAGTTGGATATCTAGGTCGAGGAGGAGTCCCTAAAGTCTCGTAGTGCTTGGTCGAGATACTCAAAAGGTTGGCCCACAATTGCCGAGTATTAGAATTAGTCAGCACTAATCTCTCCATACCATGCTGGGTGAATCTTTAGCCTTAAGTCCTTGGCCATGTAGTCTCACGACTTCTCGGCAAATGACAGACTTGATACCAAGTGACTCCTTTTCTTCCTCTCGATCTTCCGGTATTAGCTCAGCCTCTACAAAAGTTGTTTAACCTCGACTTCGAACAATTCGGCCTCAGGTTAGAACAAATTGGCTTCAACTTTTGGTTAGTCAGTATCGACTTAAGACAAGTCGACCTTGACTTAGAGATAGTCATAGGTTGAATCCTATAATTACCATGGGGCCAAAAAGAAGTTGCCCTCGACGCTAAACAATAAGTACAAGCTAAGATGCCAAACAAACTTCTCTTCCCTTTTCTCTTCACCACGGGTGCAAAGTTGCTCTAGACTTCCTCATAAGGGTCAAGCAATAGCTCTTCCCATCCTTCCGAACCGTGCAAGTGTTAAGGAAGCCATCATCGATCACCTTTCAGTCATACTCCCATGGTCGACCAAGAAGTAAATTTGTAGCATTCATAGGGACCACATCGAATTCAATCTCATCCTTATACTACCCTGCCACAAATGTTATTCGAGCTCTTTTATGCACATGGACCATACCCTTGTCATTAAACCATTTCAATCCATAAGGTCAAGGATGTGGATAGGTTGGCAATTTCATCTTCTCCATTAACTTGGCAAAAATGACGTTAGTGCAGCTTCCTCCATCAATAACTTAGGAACAGGTCTTCCTATTCACTAAACATCGAATATGAAATAAATTTTATCTTGTTAAGGATCTACCTTCAAGTTGGCTCGTCATGGCCAAGAGTTCGTCTAGATTCTCGGCATAAACATCCTCTTTTATCAACTCATTTCTTGAACTCTTGTCGCTCTAACTCTCTACTTAAGCTTTAGGTCCTTTGCCCTTTAAGATCATGACCCTTTTATTCAAACATTGAGAACTAATATGCCCGTAGCCTAAGCAATTGAAGCATTTGACTTCACGGGCCCTGGTGCCGGGTACTTTTTCCTACTCTCCCTTCTTTATCTCAACCTGATTTGGTTGGCTAGACTTACCTCTCTCCAACTTCTTCTCTGGCCTTCTCTTAGCATACTTCTCAGGTTTAGGGCTGACTTGTTAAGGTCGGGTAGTCGACCTCTGATGCCTTCTCCACCTCTATCTTTTTATTCTCAATGCCAGATTGATCAGCTCATCTAATGAGTTAAACGGTTGCAATTCAACTATGTCCGCAATATCATCTCAGAGTCTACTTAGAAACCTAGCAATGGTGCAGTGCTATGGTTCGACAATCTCACATCTCGTCATTAAGGTCTCAAACTCTTGCAAATACTCCTCAACAGTGTTTCAGCCCTATCTCAGGTGCTAGAAAGCATAAAGCATCTCCTACTTAAAGTAAGTTGGCACAAAGTGTTGGTTCATCAATCTCTTCATAAGCCTCCAAGTTCTGATCGGCTCCTCTCCTTCGGCATCTCGCTTAGTAACTAACTTATCCTACCAAAGGATTGCATATTCAACAGGGGATAATGAATCTAGCTTAACCTTTGTTTAATCATCACACTCGTAGCACTCAAATAACTTCTCGACTTAGGGAACCTAGTCAAGGAACTCCTAAAGTCGACTACTTCCACTGAAGGTAGGCAATTTAAGTTTAATGTTGTTAAGCCCTCGGCTATGTGCTCAGGGTTCATCCCTTGCATTCCCAACTAGTCGGTTCACCTCAAATCGGCCACTTCTATTGGAGCTCTGCTCGGCCTTAGCTGTCTTCTTCAAGCTTCTTGATTAGCCTCGAAGTCAACACTCCTGTCATTGCTTCTTCTTGGCACAAGTTAGTTTTCTCTTCTTCTCGACTCAATAGCTCTTCTCAACTGTCGCTCATCATTATCAAGCTTATTAGACCTACTTCTATTAGTGGGTGTTCATTCCCTTCTTTCATCTTGACTAACATGACTGTGGCCTTTAACTAAACTAGTAAGCTCTTAAATAAAGTTAATGAGATTCTGAGTTTGATATTCCAAGTTATTAACATGTCGCTTTAAACTTTCGTAAGGGCTATCACTACTATTATTGACATTATCTTCAAACATTCTTGTTCGTACAATAATTTCCGTAGAAAATTTAACAAACACGATTTACAACAAAAAATAACTACAATAACCCAGAAATGACTACTAATTGACTTCTGTAGTTACCTACAATTGTTAACACTTCCACAGGAACTAGGATCAACTCCTGAAATTACTATTACTCGACTCAACAACAACACAATACTATGGCTACTAAGAACTTGGACATTACACTACACTATAGAACAACAACTAATCAAATGTTCAAACGACAAATAAAATTTGAAGAACACTATACACATGTCTCCCCAAAACTCTGTACCAAGATGATATGGCAACAAGTCTCGAACTAAAATGGGTCAACTGGTGTTCAAGTGGGTATGACAAACATGAAGTAAAACGAGGGGGAAGGGGGGTTTAACGGTGAATGTGTATGGATATCATGCATTAAGATACAAACACAATTGAGGGTTGAGCTCGAAATAGGGTTCGATATAACTCACAAATACTAAATGTCGCTCGAGTTTTAAATGAGAGGTTAGATGTGACTCACTAACTTACTCAAATGAGGAGTTCACCACAATCTTAAGGACAAGATTGATAAAAACGCAAGAAAGATTAAATAGTTAATCAACACTCGATAATCCAGCAAACACAAACTCTAAGAGCTCAAGAGTAACCTTACTCGAAATAGGAAAGTTCCAAGTATAGATATATTCTTTACTATCTTGTCATTTGTCTACTAATTACAAATGTTACTATTTATAACAAGTCCTAAAACCCTAATGGCAAAATTTTAAATAATATACGAGGACTTAAACCGTAAAGAAAGGGCCCATAATTAAAATAAAGAAAATATGTACAAGATTATAAAACGGTATGTTTAACAAAAGAAGTCGGCATGCAGCCATTCGACCTGTTCTGAAAGGAGTAGGATCCGAACTAAGTGGGGTTGACAGTTGGATATCTGGAGTCAAGGAAGAGTTCCTGAAGTCTCGCAGTACTTGGCCGAGATACTCAAAAGGTCGGTCCACGATTGCCAAGTATTAGAATAAGTCGGCACTAGTCTCTCCATGCCATGCTACGTAGATCTTTGGCCTTTAGTCCTCGACCATGTGGTCTCGTAGCTTCTCGGCAAACAATAGACTTGATGTTGAGTAACTCATTTTCTTCCTCTCGATCTTCTGGTATTAGCTCAGCCTTAATAAAAACTAGCCTCGGCAAAAGCTGTTTGGCCTCAGCTTTGTACAATTCAACCTCGAGTTAGAATAAGTTGGCTTTAACTTCCGGCTGGTCTGCATCAGCTTAGGACAGGTTAGCTTTAGCTTCCGGCTAATTGGCATCGACTTAAGACAGGTCGGCCTCGACTTGAAAATAGGCATAGGCTGATTCCTATCAGAGTTGGTCAACTATGGGGATAGATGTAGAGTAGGAGGTGGTGAATGAGAGTGAGGTATATGCATGGCTAAAGAGAAAAACTGGATGGAAGTAGAAAACCTGGAGGTACATACAAACTGCAAAGCAATCGATTGTTTTGTTCACCTTGAGGAGTCTATGGACAGAAATGAATTAGGTCATTTTTAATCATGAACAGTTTTAGGAAGGTTGGATAAAGAGACTGAAGGAAAAAGTATATGAGTGGTGGACAACCTTTAGGGGGAAAAAAATTGCAGATGATTGAATCTAACTTCCAAAAGAGATGGGAATGATTGGGTTCAAATTGGATAAAAATAAATTGTGACGGAGCATTTGAGGAAGTCAGGTGTGTAAGGGAGGAATGGGTTTTATGGTATGAGATGAATAAGGAAAATTTCTTGGAGGAGGTTGTCAGTGTATGAGGAAGGCATCACCTCTTGAGGCGGAAATTTGGGCCATTTTTTAAGGCTACATTGGGCAAAGAAAAGAAGAATAAACAGAATAGTTATCGAGACAGACTCCAAATTAGCAATTGATTGGATGAAAAATAAACATGTGGATGTTGCTTCTTATCATCCCGCTTTGGCTGGTTGTATTAATACTTTACCTTGTTTTAATGCTTGTGAACTTTGCATGGTCGATCGTGAGCAGAACCTCGTGGCTAATAGTCTTGCTAGGAAGGGTTTGGAAAGAGGAGATTGGGTATTTTTTTGACAGTGTTGTACTTAGTGATTTAGAGAGCATCCAATAGCTGATGGTTGTCCAGTTAGTGATATTTATGGTCCTAGTAGACGTGATGTTGAGCTGATTAACAAACACGGCACATGATAATGCATTAGACGAATTTACTTAATAATTTTTAATAGCTTTCCTTGGCGAGAAGAAAAAAAAAATGTTGAAATAGTATGCGGCTGGATACTGTAGCTATGGTTTCACATTCACTTTCACTTTTGCGTTAGGTTAAATGGCCTATTTGGTTGAGTTCACATCATCAGGAGAAGAGATTGAGTAATTAATACACATTATTTACATCGTACATAACTTTTAATGGTTTTTAAATGTGTAGTAATACTAGTTGGTAGTTTCCTAAAATAAAAAAAGGTACCATGAATATTGTCATGTGTCCAAGTATTTTCATCATCAAACAACACGTGTCATGAATGTTGCGTCACAATTTTCTACTATATGTGAGTAGACCCATGCGAGAGTTAGTCTTAAACCGTGAATCAATCTAGAATCGACCCAACTCATGGAAGGTTAAGTCGAATCGCCGAGTCTTAAGATTTAGGTAATTCAAGAAAATAGAATTACCTGAATCAATAAGTCATGAACCGCCAGCCAACCTGCCATTGAACCAATAGATCAGATCAATCAGTTCACCTCCTTAAAAAAAAAAAAAAAAAAAAGAGAAAAAGAAGGTTATTAAGTCGAAAAAATAATTGCATAATATTTAATAAGTTATTGCACGTCAAAATTACTTTATTTACTTTATTTGTGATAGCAAAGAATAATTTTTTAAAAATAATATCATCAAATTAATTATAAATAACTAATTATAAATTAATTATGTGATAAAGATGGATAGAAAATTTAATTTAAGTTAATGTTAATCTTTTTTGTAAAATTTGTCAAATATTAAGAATATGAATATGAGGAAAAAATAAAACTTGAGAGGGAAAAAAATAAAAAATTTTAAATCACGTTAAATAAAAAATTAATTAAAAATAAAAATTATTAATAAATTAGTAGACTAAAAAAAAAAGAGAAAAGATGTTACATTATTAAAAATTATTAATATATTTAAAAAATTAATAAATAATTAAATAATAATAAAGAAAGAAGACCGGCCCTCCCACAGGTCAATCATAGTTTAACCCTGACCGAGTCTATAAATCGACGATTCCGGATCAACATGTTGCTCAGGTCTACCTGTAAGCTTCGCTCTGGCCTTACGATAGCCACGTTATATGCGGAGAAAAATCTTCCCATATCTTCTCATGATATTGTCAGGTCAGCACATGCTTCATTAGGATAATATTTTAATCAGAAAGTTCTAATGCTCTAATAATTTCAATATTTTTCTGTACTGTTTACTTTTCCAGATTTTTCTTGGAATTAGCTGCTGGTTAAATTTAAACAACATAAAGAAAAAATTTCGTCTTTTTCTTTTCCTTTCAACTACATATCATTCAATTAGGGAACGAGGGACGCGAACCAATTCATCATTATGAGAGAAAACAATATTTATGCTAATTAAACTATAAGAATAAGGCTTTGGCAAAAAAGGGGTAAAAAACACTTAGTTTGAATAATTTGATACGAGATAGCAACAGCGGAAGCGGAATCGAATTAAAGGATTTAACATGATTTATAATGTTTTGGAAATTAAATTAAAATACTAAATATCAACAATTATAATGAAGATTGCCAAGAAATTCATCACTACTATTAGAGTATTTAAGTCTAAAACTCTTTATAATAATCAATATTATTATAATTAATAATATGAATACCGATCTCTCAATAAAATAAATCAGATTTAAATCATTACTCCAAACCTTTCTTTAAGTTATGTTATACTTGGAAAAGGGAGAAAAAAAAGGAGAAAGAAAGAAAAAAAAGTCTTCGTTATGAAATAACATGTTGAAAATCAATTTCCACATGGTCCGTATAGCAATCCCTAATTCCAAATCCTAAAATAATTTAGGTGGTCGTAAGAGAATTAAAGAATATTTGTCCCTTGTCCGATTACGACTCACGCAGATTGAAATAAAGGTACTGTGGTGAAGAAACAAAACAAACTTCAATAGTAACCATTGACCAAAGCTTCTCTCGTAACTCTAGAATTAAGAGTCCGCAACTATAAAATAGAATCCCGATTCACGTTTTCAAATGTTGAGTCAACGTGCAATGGATATGCTCTTCGATGCTTTCACCATGTTTCTACGTGAAAGTGAAGGTTTTCGTCCAGGGATGTGAAATTAATTCGCTTTGACGAATTCCAGATTTGTAGCCCCGATCAAAAAATATGGAGAATAGATAAAAATTACGGAAAAAGATAGTTGATAATATCACACAGCTGCTGATTTGCATGGCTTATACTATTGATTGAAAAAAAAAAAAATTGCTACACCTTTGAAAGAAAATAATCCTTTTTACCAATAATAACCACACTCATACTCGAAAACCTAACATGAAAAGATATTTATAAAAATATAAATTTATTTCTCAACTTTTATCATTTTTTTTTTTTATTTTGAGTCCTAAATGTTTTATTTTTTCCACTTAAATTCTCGATGTCTACAAATATGTGGTTAGGATTGACGTGTAACGCTATCTAGTTTCCCCTTTATTTTCAATACCAAAAATTAATACACTTAAGTCTGCTTCTCCAATTTTTAAAATTTTTCCCCCAACTTTCAACGAGACACTGTTACATTCTATTTCTTTTTCCGTTTGTGCAAAGGATGTCGTGGTAAAAAAATATTATGGAGTTAACCTTAAAACCTGACCTGACTTGAAAGCTTGTATGGTCGATGCCTATTTTCACCCAATTTTTTTGCCTATTTAGTTGGCCTTGGTATCGGTAAAACAATGACAGCCTTCTAAAAAAGTGGTTTGAAAACGTTTTGTCTCAGTTTTCTTGTCTAGTACCCCTGCTGTAGAATGTTAAATGTTTCCATATGGATATAATTGGAACATCCAGGCTAGTACTGATTAGATCCGACTAATATAGACTACTAATTCTGAGTTTGCTCCTTTACTTAGATGATATAATACGATTACATAGTGAAGCAACAGTTGTGTTTAATTCTGAGTCAGGCTAGTTCTTCTAATTTTGTTTGATTTTTTCTTTTCTTTTCCTAGGGTTTTCTCTACATTTACTCTTGTGTTTATGAGGTCTAGCTAGACTTGAGTAAAGGTCACCAGCTTGAAAGTGGATGGATCGAACCGTCCTAACGAACCACCAAGCTTTAAGAGCATAAGTGGTTCAAGAGGGTGAAACCGTCGAAACCAGCAAGTTGCGAACCCTTGAGCCGACCCACTATAAAATCAGTGGGTTGGCACGACCAATTCATCCTCTTAAAATAAAGAAAAAAAAAAGAAAAAAGAGTTTATTAAGTCGGAAAAAATAATTTGATAATGTCTAATAAATCATTACATATCAAAACTGTTTTATTTGTAATCGTGATGAACAATTTTTTAGAAAATAATATCATCAAACTAATAATAGATAATAAATCATAAGTTAATTATGTATTAAAGATAGATAGAAAATTTAATTTCAATTTCAATTAATATAATTCTTTTTTATAAAGCTTATCAAATGTTAAGGACTTAAATATGAGTAAGAGGAAAACCGAGATTGAGGGGGGGAGGGGGACTGTCTAATATGGGTGATGCACTTCAGTTCGGTTCCATTTTTCCTTCAAATCAAACCAAAGCTTAAAAATGAGGTTCGATTTTTATTAGCTTTAAATGAAACCGTATAATTTAGATTGAAACTTTCTCAAATCATAAAATTTCGGTTTGGTTCGATCTAATTTACGGATTAAGCCATATATACTAGTCTAGAAAGTATATTTGTATAACATAAAATCTCAAACAAAAAAATTAAAGTTATTTAATAATAACTAGTATTAATATCATATCAGAGGTTGATGAAATTAAATTCATATAATTAAGAAATCTTAGATGTTCAATAGTAAATTTGAGTCAAAACATANAATAAATAATTAAATAATAATAAAGAAAGAAGACCGGCCCTCCCACAGGTCAATCATAGTTTAACCCTGACCGAGTCTATAAATCGACGATTCCGGATCAACATGTTGCTCAGGTCTACCTGTAAGCTTCGCTCTGGCCTTACGATAGCCACGTTATATGCGGAGAAAAATCTTCCCATATCTTCTCATGATATTGTCAGGTCAGCACATGCTTCATTAGGATAATATTTTAATCAGAAAGTTCTAATGCTCTAATAATTTCAATATTTTTCTGTACTGTTTACTTTTCCAGATTTTTCTTGGAATTAGCTGCTGGTTAAATTTAAACAACATAAAGAAAAAATTTCGTCTTTTTCTTTTCCTTTCAACTACATATCATTCAATTAGGGAACGAGGGACGCGAACCAATTCATCATTATGAGAGAAAACAATATTTATGCTAATTAAACTATAAGAATAAGGCTTTGGCAAAAAAGGGGTAAAAAACACTTAGTTTGAATAATTTGATACGAGATAGCAACAGCGGAAGCGGAATCGAATTAAAGGATTTAACATGATTTATAATGTTTTGGAAATTAAATTAAAATACTAAATATCAACAATTATAATGAAGATTGCCAAGAAATTCATCACTACTATTAGAGTATTTAAGTCTAAAACTCTTTATAATAATCAATATTATTATAATTAATAATATGAATACCGATCTCTCAATAAAATAAATCAGATTTAAATCATTACTCCAAACCTTTCTTTAAGTTATGTTATACTTGGAAAAGGGAGAAAAAAAAGGAGAAAGAAAGAAAAAAAAGTCTTCGTTATGAAATAACATGTTGAAAATCAATTTCCACATGGTCCGTATAGCAATCCCTAATTCCAAATCCTAAAATAATTTAGGTGGTCGTAAGAGAATTAAAGAATATTTGTCCCTTGTCCGATTACGACTCACGCAGATTGAAATAAAGGTACTGTGGTGAAGAAACAAAACAAACTTCAATAGTAACCATTGACCAAAGCTTCTCTCGTAACTCTAGAATTAAGAGTCCGCAACTATAAAATAGAATCCCGATTCACGTTTTCAAATGTTGAGTCAACGTGCAATGGATATGCTCTTCGATGCTTTCACCATGTTTCTACGTGAAAGTGAAGGTTTTCGTCCAGGGATGTGAAATTAATTCGCTTTGACGAATTCCAGATTTGTAGCCCCGATCAAAAAATATGGAGAATAGATAAAAATTACGGAAAAAGATAGTTGATAATATCACACAGCTGCTGATTTGCATGGCTTATACTATTGATTGAAAAAAAAAAAAATTGCTACACCTTTGAAAGAAAATAATCCTTTTTACCAATAATAACCACACTCATACTCGAAAACCTAACATGAAAAGATATTTATAAAAATATAAATTTATTTCTCAACTTTTATCATTTTTTTTTTTTATTTTGAGTCCTAAATGTTTTATTTTTTCCACTTAAATTCTCGATGTCTACAAATATGTGGTTAGGATTGACGTGTAACGCTATCTAGTTTCCCCTTTATTTTCAATACCAAAAATTAATACACTTAAGTCTGCTTCTCCAATTTTTAAAATTTTTCCCCCAACTTTCAACGAGACACTGTTACATTCTATTTCTTTTTCCGTTTGTGCAAAGGATGTCGTGGTAAAAAAATATTATGGAGTTAACCTTAAAACCTGACCTGACTTGAAAGCTTGTATGGTCGATGCCTATTTTCACCCAATTTTTTTGCCTATTTAGTTGGCCTTGGTATCGGTAAAACAATGACAGCCTTCTAAAAAAGTGGTTTGAAAACGTTTTGTCTCAGTTTTCTTGTCTAGTACCCCTGCTGTAGAATGTTAAATGTTTCCATATGGATATAATTGGAACATCCAGGCTAGTACTGATTAGATCCGACTAATATAGACTACTAATTCTGAGTTTGCTCCTTTACTTAGATGATATAATACGATTACATAGTGAAGCAACAGTTGTGTTTAATTCTGAGTCAGGCTAGTTCTTCTAATTTTGTTTGATTTTTTCTTTTCTTTTCCTAGGGTTTTCTCTACATTTACTCTTGTGTTTATGAGGTCTAGCTAGACTTGAGTAAAGGTCACCAGCTTGAAAGTGGATGGATCGAACCGTCCTAACGAACCACCAAGCTTTAAGAGCATAAGTGGTTCAAGAGGGTGAAACCGTCGAAACCAGCAAGTTGCGAACCCTTGAGCCGACCCACTATAAAATCAGTGGGTTGGCACGACCAATTCATCCTCTTAAAATAAAGAAAAAAAAAAGAAAAAAGAGTTTATTAAGTCGGAAAAAATAATTTGATAATGTCTAATAAATCATTACATATCAAAACTGTTTTATTTGTAATCGTGATGAACAATTTTTTAGAAAATAATATCATCAAACTAATAATAGATAATAAATCATAAGTTAATTATGTATTAAAGATAGATAGAAAATTTAATTTCAATTTCAATTAATATAATTCTTTTTTATAAAGCTTATCAAATGTTAAGGACTTAAATATGAGTAAGAGGAAAACCGAGATTGAGGGGGGGAGGGGGACTGTCTAATATGGGTGATGCACTTCAGTTCGGTTCCATTTTTCCTTCAAATCAAACCAAAGCTTAAAAATGAGGTTCGATTTTTATTAGCTTTAAATGAAACCGTATAATTTAGATTGAAACTTTCTCAAATCATAAAATTTCGGTTTGGTTCGATCTAATTTACGGATTAAGCCATATATACTAGTCTAGAAAGTATATTTGTATAACATAAAATCTCAAACAAAAAAATTAAAGTTATTTAATAATAACTAGTATTAATATCATATCAGAGGTTGATGAAATTAAATTCATATAATTAAGAAATCTTAGATGTTCAATAGTAAATTTGAGTCAAAACATAAATATTTTATAAATTATGATAATAGAAATTCAATACATATACATTTCAATAAACATAAACTAAAAATTCTTTTGTGCCATATTTCAACAGCAAAAATTTTTCATTTACAAGTTAAATATTTCTATATTTTTTGAAAAACAATTTGATTTAATTTTACAACTTGATTCAATCTGTATTTCAACCAATCATAAAATAACATTTGGGTTCAGTTCAAGAATGTTCTAGAATATTTTCGATTTGGTTTAGCTCAACTTATTGATTAGTTTTGTTTGATCACTTTTTTAGCCTACCACTAATTGTCCAAGTGCTTCTTTAAAGTTTACTCACATTGTTTATATCACTTGAAATTCTAAGTATTGTCACTTCCCAAACCAGAGAGTCGTAATAGCCCCGCCGTATAAACCAATCTAAACTAGAAGCTATCTACTTTAATCATTAACGTAGATATAGCTTACACAAGTTATTTATCACTTCCTACTTTAAGTCATCCAATTCTAAGTCTAATAGTTATTAACTAATGATGTAATTTTTCAAAAAAATAACTTTGAAAAATAAATTTATTACTCAAATGACCAAGAAAACTAAGCCTTAAAAATCATTTGGAGTACAAAATCTCCATTTCAACAAAAAGTTCAAAAAAAAAATTGATCTAAGAAAATAAAGCAAATAATAAAGGATTTATAAAAGTTCATAGATTTATAGAGCATAATAGCAATATTTATAGTTGACAACTAAAGGGTCACCAATAGAGACCCTATTAATTTCTCTATAAGATAGTAAAATAGATAAATAAATAAAAACTCATCCCATTAGTCTTGAATTCTACTTCTCGACCCTATTCTCTAGTCTTTTGGAACTTAGAGAAGTACTCGTTAGTTTACTAAGAAATCTGCAAAACAGCTATAGAAAAATGAGCAATAACTTACTCAGTAAGTGGAACGAAGACAATAGTACATATTTGATGTCACACCTTGAAGTAGCAGAGTCGTTACAGTCCCGCTGTACAAACCATTCTAGGATAAAGGCAACTTTACATTATCTTAAACCTGATTTACATAAAGTATCCACAACTAATCTGCTTTGAAGTGAACAATTTATAAATTAAACATGTTATTTACCTATGAAATTATGAAAAATACATATTTACACTAAATAACTCGAGTATGTTTACAAGATTTAGTAACTTAATCATAATCTACTTAAGAAATACATAAATTGATATTAAAAGCTTTAAAAATAAAATCTAAACTTGAGAGTATAATTGATCCTCAGTTTTATATCCTCATTTCTTAGGATCCAACAATTGTTAATTTTAGGATAGTTATATGATTGCTTCTTAGCTAATACTTGCAACAACATCTATAAGGATGTGAGTAGTCAACCACTTAGTAAGTTAGGACGAAAACTTAAAACTATATATCAAACATAAATAAGGTTATCAACCAAATTAGTTAGATGCAATACATATACAAGAAAATGTTATTGCATGATGTTATCTGGTCCGTCGTAAGATTAAAGAAATTTCCTTCGCTCAAATTCAAGTTAAGGAGTTTAACATGCATTTCAACAGTTCGCAACCAAATCCAAGCTTATGCAATGAAAACATCGCTCATCTAGTGATTACCTTCGAACCATTGATGTCACCCTTGCCACAACCTCCTCTCATGTCACTTAGTTCAACTAAGGATAAAGAAGTAACCCATTATGCAATCCAATATAATCTCTTTCGAAAGGATAGGTATTTAGTCAAAGAATCCTAAATGTTTCCCCTATTAGGTTACTATACAAGTCCGTTTTAGACTTATAAGTCATATGTTTAGTTAAATCTAGTTTAAGGTGTTCAAGTATTTCATACAAATCACACAACTTTCAATCAAGAACATCAAACCAAAATCATATAATCAAATCCACAAACACGAAGACACAAGTATACGCACAATCAACTATCTAACGAACACAATCAAGTATAATCCCAAGTCTCTAAGTACTATAAAATAGTACTCCAAAATACAATAAAGTATCTATCTCAACTTATCTAAACTTTTCACTTGCTCACTTAAAGTGCAACTTACACAAACTATCCCTAATAATCCCTATAATATAAATATTATTTTAGTACTCATATAACTATCTTATATAAGCTTTATTCTATAATTATTTACGTTATTTTTAGTTTAGAATTTATTATACCTAATTATTTAGGTTTTTAAATCTTTTATAATTATTCTTCATTTAGGTTAGGTTACGATTCAATTTTTAAATCGGTTTCTAAATTAGGTTCTAATTCAATTTCCAATTACGAGTTTTATACACAAATCCTAGAAACTCATTCTTAACCATTATGTGGAATTGATCGCATTATACTTGAGTATCTTAAATCTTATATTTAGCTCCTAATTAGTATTTTAATCCGTACGGTACACTATATTCCTAATTTAACTAACGAATTAGCTTTCGATATAAGAATAACCTATATTTTTCATATAATTTCATAAATTCATCTTTCAAATCAGATTTATATCATATTACTAATTTATCTAATATTTTCTATCCATTTAATTCCTATATACACATATTATGTATTATCATATATTATACACTTATATTACCTATCTAACACTTTTAATACCACATAAATGATCCTTTATCATTCAATAACATATCAAAATATCTAATTATATCCTAAATCAAAACTTATATCTAATTAACCCTAAATCACAAAATTAACCTAAAATATATCATTTTACCTATTATATTTACTACATAATACTTACATCTAACACTTCAAACATTATAAATATCATCCTATATCAACAATTAATATCCTAAGATATTTAATTACCTACTAAATCAAAATTTTCGTCAAATTAACATTAAATCACAAAATTAAGCTCACAAATTACCTTTTATACATGATTTTAGGGCCTAAAAATTAAATAAAAATTTAGAAAATAAATTTTCATAAAAACTCTTCATAGTACTATTATATATATCCTAAATAGTCTACAAAAAAATTTTGAGGTCAAAACTATATTATTAAAGTTATTAAAATAGAAAATTAGTTTAGGTTTAGTCATTTTTTAAGGGAAGTATATCCTGAGACCTAATTTTGTCAAATTGATATTTTTCCCTAAATTTACATACAAAAATATTCTAAAATATCAAATTTCATAATTTTCCATATATATTTGATATTTTTAGAAATTTGATATTCTTACTAAATTAAATAAATTTGAAAAAGAAATCAGAACTCATTGATTGAAGGGCTTCCAACCACCAGCGATGGCTTCACCATTATTGGCACCATCAGGACGTGGATTTTTTGTCAAGTGATGGTAGTCGTCCCTCTCCAAGTGGTCTTCGGGTGTGGTTTCTTATTGTATACCCTAATTATACTATATATTGTTAATTTTTAGTAAAAATACTCTCTTCTCTCTTCTTGATTTCTCTCTAATTTTTCTAAACTCACAATTGATCAAAATGATTTGTAGAAGAGAGTTTCTAAATTTATAGTCGTGTTTAGGGTTTTACTTTAATTTTTCAAGTGCTACATGCTCCTTATCTCTTCCTTTTTTACTTTTTAATTGTCTTAATATTATTAGTTGTTATTTTTCTTTAGTTCCCAGCATGACACGCCCCTATTCTAGACTTTTCTTCACTTTTTCATATTTTTATTTAATTTTTATGAATTTTCCTTAATTATTTAGCTTTATTTTGATATATTTTAGGTTTTTTAAGTAATTTCACATATTTTTAATTACATGTAAATATATATAGTATAAATAAATACTCATAAATATTATTTAAGTTATTTTATGATTTTTAGAATACATATAATTTATCTGTATTGATTCATTAGTTATCAGAACTCGTTTTACGCGTTTTCAATAAATAACAGATAATATACATGTAACTCAATATTATAATATTTAATTATTTAAATATTTATTTTTCTAAATCTAAACTCAAGGAATTATTTTTACTAATATTTCTAGCTTTATCATAAAATTTAAGTTCGATTGGATAACTTACTCAATCGCTCTAAATTTTATAAATCGAACTCTAAACACCTAATTATGGAGCTTACATCCAACACAGAGCAACCAAGGTTTTCAAGCCAATTTAGTTAAATACTATACATGTACAAGCAAATGCTATTATAAGATATTATCCGATCTGTCATAAGATTAGAAAAATTGTACTTGTTCTAGTCCGAGTTAAAGAGTTTGACATTACGCAATTCGTAAACTAAAACCAAACCAAAGCTTATGCAATAGAGAAACAAGTTCCATCCAAGACTTCACTTCGAATCACAGACCCTAACCTTACCATGACCTCCTCTCCTGTCACTTAGTTTTACTGAGAGTAGGAAAATAACCATTTCAACTATACTCATCGAATGGTTCATGTTTAGCCTGAGAATCCTAGTCACTTCCCTAAATGGGTTGCAATACAAGTTTAGTTAGTAGATAAGCCGAGTTTGTGTTAAATTGCTTTTAAGGTGATTAAGCAATTTCAAACGATCAATACATACAATCCAGCACTCCACAACTACAATACAATATTCATACACAAACGCTACACATGCATAGGCCTCTAATTTACGATCACAAGCAAAATGCATACTAAAGCTTTCAAGTATTCTTAAGTAATACTCCAAAAATCAATGAAGCATTCATCCTACTTACCTGGAACTCAGTTGCTTGCTAACTTGATTATTCACTTATCCTACCTTTGAGAATTCCCTATATATATTTACTCAATTTATTATGTTAGTAACTATATAAGACATGGGAGACCATTATTTGCTCATCTCCTTAGAAATTTAGTTAATTTGGAACTTGATTTATAAGTTATGTTGGCATTAACATAGGAAGTTAGAGTCATTTCGTTAATAAATTATACCTTCGATACACTCTAAGCTAGGTTCTGAATCAAATCATCTATAAAGCTTTTACACTGGGAAGTCTCTAAATTACCCCCTAAACTTTACTAGAGTGAGAATTCATAACAAAACAAACTTCTAAATTAGCCTCGAAATTTGATAAGTACTCAAGATTTCTTATAGACTATCCTCTAAGGCAGCTTCTGAGTGCTCCCACACATGTATCTTCACTTCAAGTACTCTCTATGGCACCTTTTGAACCAACTATGTAGTCTACTCAATTTTAGATCTTCTGGCAAGACGTTTTCTAAGCTACCCTCTGAACCAAACAGTTGTTGAAGCTCATAGTAGATTCAACCTCTGAGTTATCCCAAATTCTCTAATGAACACCCTCTAATGAAACTTCTAAGTGTTCACTTATCTATAATTATCCCAGATATTACTTTGAGTTACCTTCTGACTAAGTTATTCTACCTACTAGAATTTAAATTTCTTAACAAAAAACCCTCTAAGCTATTATCTAAGTTTAATTAGCTTCATAATTTCAAAGAATTTACCTTTTGAAATTTCCTTTGAGACCAGCAACTCCGTAGTTCTTAAGAATATTCCCTCTAACTTAATTTCTAAGATTTCTCTATTTCAACACTCATTCATAATCTTGCCTCTGATTTAGTTTCTAAGTGAATATCTAGTAAAATATTTGCCCTTAACTTCCTCTGAGTTATCCTCCGCTTAAGTTCAAATTACATACTACTTCTTGATTCATTCACTGCTACCCCAAACTCCAGTAAAAATAACCAAAGTGACACTTTAACCAATATTCCTTAACCTCATTATTTCTCAAATCCTTATACATTACTTCCTAATTCATCAAATCCAACCAAATAACCAAGTCACCAACTTCACCTTTAAAAACCAACTTACAATATCCTATGACTCCTTCCTACAAAACACATTTTAATAGCCCCAATATATAATAACTAGTCCATTAATCGCCCAAACTCAGAATCCAAGTGAGGTCCTTAAGAAAAATACAATAGTTTTTACCAAAAACATCATTTTAACTATAATTTAGGGCTCAAACATATGTAAAAATTATAGAAAATAATTTTATGAAAAATCTTTTCATAACAATTTAGTATAAATATGAGAAAGTTTCTAGAAAAATTTCAAAGTCAAAACTATGTTGTTAGACCTATTTATTTCAATATCCAAAATTATTTAATTTCGTCAATTTCTTAAAGAAGTATACTGTAGTTACTAAATTTATACAAAATAATATTTTTTTTAAATTCTATACATGAAAATATGAGGAAATGATTTTTTCCATAATTTTCTAGACATTTTATATTTTTTCTCAATTACATAAAATCAAACTAAATAAGACCTTACTAAAAAAAATCTATCTCTGGCCAGCGGTGGTGACTGCCACCTTGTCAGCCAACCTAAATGTGAGTCTATTGTCACTAGATGGTGGCTACTTTTCCCTAGCATCTCCCTATATGTACACACTCCATCAAGCTCAAATCGTACCCAATTTTTGTATATCTTTTCAAAATTTCTTCTTATGTTTTTTAATCTCTAACTTATTTGCCCAACTTCCTATTTTCATGAAGCATCCAGCAGAGAGTATTTCTGAATTTTTAGAACTAATTAGTTGGTGCAAATAGATTTTCTCTCTCTCCTCAATGTTATAAGCTTAAATAGGAAGTCTTTTTGCATGTTAAACCAATGTTTAGTTTTTAACACCTATCAATGATGATCCATATGGCCAAATTGATAAGATCCTAGTTGTTTTAAGTATCCTTATAATTTTTTATTAATTTTGATGAATTTAATTAGCTTATGTCGGCTTAAAACACTATTTCTTTGATATTTTAATTAGTTTTGATCATATATATATATATATATATATATATATTCCACATGTTATTTTATACCCCATAATAATTTTATTATATATATAATTTATCTTTAAGAGTTTGCAAGTTAACGGAATTTATTTTACGCGTTTACGATAAATAATACATATATAGTAAAATTGCACTATTTAGCTATACTATTATTATTTTACTATATTTTCAAAATCCAAATCCACAAGGTGTTTTCAACTTATGTTTCAAATTTACTTTTAAATTTTTAGGTTATTTGAATTAGTTTCACTAATACTATAAATTAGTCGCTTCAACAACTACCTGAAATTATAAGGCTCACAGGTATCATTACCAAGGAATTTCTTTATCAATTCATGCTATTGGTGTGATTTTAATTTAAGTGTATTTTACCTATGTTAACTAGTTTATGGCATCGATTTCAATGCTCTCTAATTTAGGTGTTAACATCCTATATGATTTATATTTGTAAGACTTAAATATTATTATTGCTATTTTTCCATCTATAAATATTTCATAAATTTATTTATAACTTTTTAATTAATAAACAAATCTAATCCAGACAAAAGACGTGTTTATTAAGTGGATAAAGCCATGGGTCTAAATTTTTATACACATTTAATAAATAAATCATATTACTGATTGAGATTTTTTAAATACAAATTTATTTAGACATAAAACGGTATCAACATAAATTGTCAACCCTAAACTTAATGCTGAAATTTCAACCGACATACCAATAATGGACCCGTATTCAAATATTTTAAAGATAAGAAGAGTGGACAGCAATTTAATTCCAAGCCCAACAAAAGCCATTAAATTTTGGCTCAACGCAATTGATAAACCAAGAGAATTACGAGGAATGTGTAAAAGGGGCCGGCCATTTTTATTTGAAGCTGAAAGGCTGAAAGCAGACAACTAATATTAGAACGCTGGAAGGAAAAAAATAAAATAAAATAAAATCTAGTAGTTGGGTTTCACCCTTAAATCTTGTTAATGAATCTACAAATTTATACTTAAAAGGAATGTAAACAACAACAAAAACCAACAGCGACTTGATTTTGAGCAATTTCGTCTACCATGGCAACCATCGAAGCAACTTTGTGGTCTCAAAATAACTTAACAAACAAAGAAATGAGAACGTGTAGATCGTGCAGAATTATTTAGATACATATAGGTGGAAGCCATTGTAAAGCGATTAAAAAGTAAGTCTGAAAAATACTTCCACTTTTTAGTAACACAGCCCCAAAATACATTAGTACTAAGCAAAAAATTAGTAGGTACAATGAAATACCAAAAATTACGCGGAGCTAACAGAAAGTATAAAAAATATATATATATTTGACTTTTTTTGTAGGACTGTTTTTTTTTTTATTTAACTCGGTTAATGATTTTTAGTAACACTAGATACAAGTTGTATAAGTACAGCAGCAAGACTTTTATTTCAAATAACCCAGCATGCAAAAAGACCACAACAGAAGTTCCTAAGATAACAAGCTCAACCTTACAAACGGAATCAAGAGGCAGCTTTGATGTCACAATGTCTTGCTCTTGCCCATTATAGGACCGGCAATCAGAACATTGTCTACACATACCAAACTTGCCAATTAAAAGCTAATTCTTTTTCCTACTAGGTTACATAAAGATGAGAATATCGTTATGGGCTTGGATGTAACTTTCTATTTAGTTTTATATATTAATTATCAACAAAAACTGATTTGTCTCCTGCCAAGAGAGAATTCTTACGAAATATTGGTAATAAAAGCAAAGGGAGGATGTGGAGTGTGGTGTTCGTGGTGGGGTCTAAAAAATCAAAGGGTGTCCAAATCTGTGAAAAATCAAAGGGATGATGCAGACTATGGTGTTCATGGACTTTGCGCCGGCGTCTATGGTGTTCATCTAGCAGTGACCCTGGGTATCTGAGATCTGGTGGTTATGGGTATCTCAGATTTGTGGCTAGATGATCTGGTTGTGGGTGACTTGTCTAGTTTAACAAGTCTTGGGAAGTGGTGCGGCGTTTGTTCATTGGTGGTTTGTGGTGGTTGTTGCAGGTATATTATGGTGGTGCACCATTGATTTGTTAAGTGACCAGTTGTTAATCTAAAGAGAGA
>JAMXBB010000012.1:26911979-27105360 GCA_024138015.1 Lumnitzera littorea
TTTTTGCATGTTAAACCAATGTTTAGTTTTTAACACCTATCAATGATGATCCATATGGCCAAATTGATAAGATCCTAGTTGTTTTAAGTATCCTTATAATTTTTTATTAATTTTGATGAATTTAATTAGCTTATGTCGGCTTAAAACACTATTTCTTTGATATTTTAATTAGTTTTGATCATATATATATATATATATATATATATATTCCACATGTTATTTTATACCCCATAATAATTTTATTATATATATAATTTATCTTTAAGAGTTTGCAAGTTAACGGAATTTATTTTACGCGTTTACGATAAATAATACATATATAGTAAAATTGCACTATTTAGCTATACTATTATTATTTTACTATATTTTCAAAATCCAAATCCACAAGGTGTTTTCAACTTATGTTTCAAATTTACTTTTAAATTTTTAGGTTATTTGAATTAGTTTCACTAATACTATAAATTAGTCGCTTCAACAACTACCTGAAATTATAAGGCTCACAGGTATCATTACCAAGGAATTTCTTTATCAATTCATGCTATTGGTGTGATTTTAATTTAAGTGTATTTTACCTATGTTAACTAGTTTATGGCATCGATTTCAATGCTCTCTAATTTAGGTGTTAACATCCTATATGATTTATATTTGTAAGACTTAAATATTATTATTGCTATTTTTCCATCTATAAATATTTCATAAATTTATTTATAACTTTTTAATTAATAAACAAATCTAATCCAGACAAAAGACGTGTTTATTAAGTGGATAAAGCCATGGGTCTAAATTTTTATACACATTTAATAAATAAATCATATTACTGATTGAGATTTTTTAAATACAAATTTATTTAGACATAAAACGGTATCAACATAAATTGTCAACCCTAAACTTAATGCTGAAATTTCAACCGACATACCAATAATGGACCCGTATTCAAATATTTTAAAGATAAGAAGAGTGGACAGCAATTTAATTCCAAGCCCAACAAAAGCCATTAAATTTTGGCTCAACGCAATTGATAAACCAAGAGAATTACGAGGAATGTGTAAAAGGGGCCGGCCATTTTTATTTGAAGCTGAAAGGCTGAAAGCAGACAACTAATATTAGAACGCTGGAAGGAAAAAAATAAAATAAAATAAAATCTAGTAGTTGGGTTTCACCCTTAAATCTTGTTAATGAATCTACAAATTTATACTTAAAAGGAATGTAAACAACAACAAAAACCAACAGCGACTTGATTTTGAGCAATTTCGTCTACCATGGCAACCATCGAAGCAACTTTGTGGTCTCAAAATAACTTAACAAACAAAGAAATGAGAACGTGTAGATCGTGCAGAATTATTTAGATACATATAGGTGGAAGCCATTGTAAAGCGATTAAAAAGTAAGTCTGAAAAATACTTCCACTTTTTAGTAACACAGCCCCAAAATACATTAGTACTAAGCAAAAAATTAGTAGGTACAATGAAATACCAAAAATTACGCGGAGCTAACAGAAAGTATAAAAAATATATATATATTTGACTTTTTTTGTAGGACTGTTTTTTTTTTTATTTAACTCGGTTAATGATTTTTAGTAACACTAGATACAAGTTGTATAAGTACAGCAGCAAGACTTTTATTTCAAATAACCCAGCATGCAAAAAGACCACAACAGAAGTTCCTAAGATAACAAGCTCAACCTTACAAACGGAATCAAGAGGCAGCTTTGATGTCACAATGTCTTGCTCTTGCCCATTATAGGACCGGCAATCAGAACATTGTCTACACATACCAAACTTGCCAATTAAAAGCTAATTCTTTTTCCTACTAGGTTACATAAAGATGAGAATATCGTTATGGGCTTGGATGTAACTTTCTATTTAGTTTTATATATTAATTATCAACAAAAACTGATTTGTCTCCTGCCAAGAGAGAATTCTTACGAAATATTGGTAATAAAAGCAAAGGGAGGATGTGGAGTGTGGTGTTCGTGGTGGGGTCTAAAAAATCAAAGGGTGTCCAAATCTGTGAAAAATCAAAGGGATGATGCAGACTATGGTGTTCATGGACTTTGCGCCGGCGTCTATGGTGTTCATCTAGCAGTGACCCTGGGTATCTGAGATCTGGTGGTTATGGGTATCTCAGATTTGTGGCTAGATGATCTGGTTGTGGGTGACTTGTCTAGTTTAACAAGTCTTGGGAAGTGGTGCGGCGTTTGTTCATTGGTGGTTTGTGGTGGTTGTTGCAGGTATATTATGGTGGTGCACCATTGATTTGTTAAGTGACCAGTTGTTAATCTAAAGAGAGAGAGAGAGGAGAAGGATATATTTTGGTGGATATGTTCGTCGCTGTTTGTGTTGTATATATGTTTTGCTCTGTTGCCGGCATGAACAGAAAATCCAAGGAGAAGGTGAAGGAGAAAGAGGGCTGCTTTGAAATTTTTTCATTAATTTCTCACGTTATTCTTTTTATTAGTTATTAAGAATGATACGGTCATTGGAGTGTTACTGTAGATATACTTGACTTTTTTGTTCAACTAATAAAATACTACAAGTTTATTTTATTAGATTGTAATTAAAATTCATTAACTTTTTATTCTATTTAATAAAGTGAACGAGTGTAAAACAAAAAAATATATTTATCCATAATTAAAGAAAATATAAAAATGTTATATAAAAAAATCTCATTAAAGTAAATCAATCTTATTAAAAGATATAGGAGATTAGATCAGACCTAATCACTAGAGATTATATAAAAATTACATAAATTATCCATCTCTTTCAACAAAGTCCAAGAATCAATTGCATGCTCACACAAATTCATCAAACTCTCATAATGCTCTTATAAGATTGAGCTAAGCGACTATTTATGACCCTCGAGTAACATAGGGAATAAGTTATTAGAATATGTAACTTGAAAAGTAGAAAAGACTATAAAACATGAAACTGGAGATCACACCCTATGTACTGCTTTTCATAAAAATTATGGTTTCACGTGTCATCCATTTGCTGTGACACTCAGAGTCTCAATCATCACAATGAAAACCGAGACAGTCTTGAATTATTTCCACCACACACATCGATCCAAACAATACATTTCCTTAGAAAGATGGAGGTAGATCCCTATTTAAAAATGCAGCTAGCCGTTGGATAAGTTCCCTAGACTTTTCACTTCCCAAATCATGCAGATAAAACGCATGAGTCTCGCCGTCCGTCTCCATTATCTCCACCACTCCCATCCATCCGCTCCGACTCAATGCCTCGTAATACAACCACCCTCTATCTCTCAACGGGTCGTCCTTCGCCACACACACTAACACCCTCCTGCACCCCAAGTCCGAAATCGGTGGCCCACCTTCTGCCACTGGATTCACCCTCGGATCGTCGTGGCTCGGTGATGATGGACAAACGAGCGGCCAAAGGCGGTCCACTAACGCCTTCTTTTCTGGATCTAAAGCTTCGGACCCTATTGGATTCTCACCCCAAAAATATGGATGCATCAAAGCGACTCCTAGTATCTCTAAGTGTAGCTCTGTAATAGATATAAAGTTTGTCAAAATCGCGATCCTATCCACAATGAAATTGATAGAACCGTATAGAATCCTATATTGTCATATAACAAGATGAGGATTTCGAACCACACACTTCTTATCCAAATTTAAATATAAATATGCATAATGTTAACAAAATTACATTGATGACTATGAATCGGATATAACTCACCAAATTCGGGATTTCCAGCCGCCATGGCCATATTGTGAGCGATGTTTCCTCCGGAGCTATCTCCAGCAAGGAACACCCTATCAAAATCCGCGTGAAGATTCAACCACTCCTCCGGTCCGCTGCCATCACGGTGTGAAGCAGCCCAATGGAGCGCCGCCCATGAGTCCTCATAAGCAGCCGGGATAGGATTCTCTGGTGCCTTTCTATAATTAACAGACACCGCGACCACATTGGCTCCACTAACTATAGTCTTAACGTAATTATTGTTCTTAGCTGTGAATGGCGAGGACACGCAAAAGCCACCTCCATGGAAGTGGATGAGTAGAGGAAACTTTTGGCTTTGTTGGGTCAGTTTAGGAAGGAAAATCCGAGCAGAAACATTGTTTTCGGGGACGACTACGATGTCTTTGGATGAAACACCGGTTTCAGGATCGGTTGATGGAGGAACATAGTCGGTTCCTACGAGTCTTTCAACACGTCCATCTTTGTATATTCTTAAAAGAGGAGGGAACTCAAGAGAAATCTCGGAATTGCTTGGAGTTGAATCCATAGAGATTCTGATTTGCAACTTAACTTGGGGAAGTTCAATTTATACTTTGAACAAGGACCAGTTTAGGATTTTAGTATTGATGTTTGAATGTGAAGCTGTCCAAGCTAGTTAGGATTTGGATTCTAAGGTGAGAAGCGTCAAGAGTGCTGTGGATATGACTAATTGGCTAGAGCTTGCTTCTCAACCTCACACTCACAGTTGCGTACTTTATCCATCTGCCCCTGTTAGGAATCAAGAATGATGCCTCGTGGAAACCTTCCTCCTAGGCCGCCCCACGAGTATGAAATGTTAATTCTTTATTGAACCAATTTTATCTGGTGTTGACGGCTCATAGGAAAAGGCTTTATTGTTTGGAAATGCATTGATGATAAAAATTTTACTTATTCATGAGCTTTATATACAGTTACGAGGGTTGCACACATAATCTGAGAGATTGCTGGGTTTATTTTAATAATGTTAGCTTATATGTTTTATCAATTATTGCGTGGCATGGCTATCATATAATATAAAGTTCAAATTAAAGTGATCTAATAAAATTATAGACTTTAATGAATTTAAAGTGAATATGGATTAATATTTATAGAGTTCAAAACATTATTTTCAATTTTATGATTAGCCAAATTAAAAATAATAAGAAGAAAATATTAACAAGCAGTTAAATTAAAATTTTCTATTATCTTCTTTCTGTATTCCCATAATTGGAAAGGATTGGATACAAAGAATTTGTATGATAGATGTACAAAATTAATATACTTTCAAAATATACAAGTTTTTTAATATGAATTCAGGTATGCTTCACTTTATTATATATATATATGATTGTGCCTTAATTTTATATATATATATATATATATATATATTATTTCTGGTGATTATAGTTTATAAGATTAAGATTTTTAAATCCTAATAGACCTAATATATGGCAAATTATATAAAACGTCGTGAAACTTGGAGTGACTAGTGTTAGATAACATGTCATATGCTGCATCTACGACAAATGCAGACGATAGAACTTGTGATAATTATTTTCCTCTTGTAACTCGTTAAAATCAGACCACAACCGAACTATTAGTACGTTTTCTTTTTAAACGAACTGTTTTACAGCCAATTGTGAAAAACATAAACATCGTAAATAATAGGGCTCAAAGGCAGCATCTAGTTCTTATTAAATATATGGCACCTTGATGATCTTCCTACTCCGTCTACGCCAAGTCCATGGTTCCGTTGGAGATTTGGGCAACGGTGGAAGTGAAACAAGTTTCCGGCACAACCCGAAAGGCCACCCCTCACATCGACAGAGGATATCCTGAATAATCTCCCGCCTTGTAAAATCTGCAAATTCGAGATCATTCAAGCTTGATGATCGCGATGAATTAGTCCTAACAGAGTGACGTGCCTCCCTGCTTGAGGCAACAGAGTTGCAACAGGTAAAACAGCTTCCGACAGATGCAAATTCATCAATCTCATCCTCGGTGTGCCCATGATCATCTTCATGCATGTCCTGTTTTTTGTCGTCAGCTTTGGTTAGAGAGGAAAGTAGATTTATACAGCTCAGGGAGAAAGCGCCTGGAAATCTATCTGCCATGAAATTAGGCTTCCGCCTTAGCTTCTCAATTGCTCGGCGTCGAATTTCTTTAACGATATCCTGGAGAACATGGACGCAATTGAGAAGAACACTAGGAGGACAGATTAGAAGGGAAGAAAAGGGATCCATTCACATACATCCTACTTAACTCAAATATATATATATATATATATGAACAATTTGATATTAAGCACTCCTAAAATGGAAAATTTTGCTCTTCCTCCTAAAGAAATTTGTGTTTTTCGATGGTTTTAAAACTTGAAAACTGTCCTTATGCAGATACTCCCTCTTTGACAAAGGCTAGTGCAGATTTGTGCATAAGCAATCAAAATTAGCAAATAAATATTGATTCATCAAGCACATTAGGAATGAAGAACTTGAATCAAGCCATTACTTCTTGTTCATCCTCGATGTCGTCACTGGTCGAAGACTCGTACTCCTCCTCCTCCAGGATTGCAGGAGGTAACCGTCTATTCAAATTACGGCAATGAGAAAACGCTCCCTTCAATGATGCGTTGATGCACTTACACCTCTTAGAAGGATTCGGTTGTGACTCTTCACGATAGAAAACACTCATTTTGGTAGATTAAGTTTCGCTGATATGGAATTTGCTCGATGACTTCCACACCTGCAATACAAAATCTGTCTACCTCAAGTTTGATTTGTTTTTGATGAATATGAAAATGATTTATCAAAATGGGCTTACAGATTATTTATAGTGAGAGTGTTGAGTTTAAGCAAAAACGAAAATATGAAAGAATTATCGATTAATCAAGATAAAAAATAATAATAATAATTAGAAATTAAAAAGAAATAATCTTATAATTTAACCTTGAGCAGTTAATTTACTAACCTGGCTCATTTAAGTGGTCTAGAATGATTTTAAGGAAGAAATCTTTTTTCTCCTTATCAATTCATTGTCTTTGACTGGTGCAAAATAAAATAAAAAGAAAAAAAAATTGTTAGTAAATGGAAAGCTTAGATGAAAGCTATATGGTAAGTTATGACATGTCACCAAATACCACTTGTGCTTGACTAAATTTGGTAAGGATGATAAAGTAGACGTAATCCTCAACTCAAGAAATTTCAGAAGATGACAATTTTAAAGGTATACTTAGCAGTTTTGCCCTACCAATAGAAGTTTAAAACCACAATAGAAGCAAAAACAAAAATTTAGATTTCCTATGTTTCAAAAAGAAATTCTCAATTAATCACGATAAGTAAATTCATATAATTTCAACCATGATGATCTATATGATTGAAGCCCTAACTTAATATATATATATATATAAGAAGTTCAAGTAATCCTTAAATTAAATAAAAAAACAATACAATAAAAAATAAACTCTTTTTTCCTTATAAATCTCTTAAAAAAGTATGAATCCAACTATCTTTAACTTAATTCTATATCTAACCATTGAAAAAAATGATTGCTATAAAATTAGAAAATGTAACCTATATAATTTTGAGTTTCAATTGAAGTAAGATGGCAAGTTATGACATATCACCAAATGCCACTTATAGTTGACTAATTGGTCAGAATGATATAAGTACATGTAATCCTAAGTTCAAGTAATTTCAGAAGATGACAATCTTAAAGGACTATTCAGCAAATTTTTCGCTTACTTTGGAAGTAAGATCAAATATGACAAGCAAATTCCTCTTTTGCCACATGTGGGTTACGAAATTTCGAGAAGCAATATTGCATGTGCTAATTACTATTTAGCTAATAAAACCCATGGATATTTGATCAGCTTTGTTTTTAACTCTAGCAATGGAATCATATTTAGCGGAAAAATTTAAGGGAAACATAACGTTAGCTTGACTTTGAAAGTTCATTACCCTTCTTTTATGTATACATGCCTCAGCAATAAATTTTTCCAGCCAGTTATACACTTAACAGCTTAGCATATGCATGCATTAAATTCATCACGGGACGAAACCGAAAGCTAAAACAGAAAAAGGCAGAGCTTAAGAACGTAGAAACATCTTTAATAAATAACTCCTATGTCCCTAACTGAAAGCATTTGCTAATTGTGATACGAAGGATAAAGATATAAATGTGTAACTGTCCTAGTGCATGTCAACTCTCGCTGTATTGACACCTGGACAGGGACAAGGAGTTGCAACAGCAGATGAGAAATATTTATTAAAAGAATATCTTGGTGATGAATTAAGGATTAAGTATACTGTTGTTCTTCTTTCTTTCTTTCTTTCTTTTTTCCTTTCCTTCTTTTTAAGTTTTTTCCACTAGCGCGAGCTAACATATCATTCCATTAGTTACGAATAGATATGATCACATCGACCAATGACTATTTCAAAAAGTGTCGTTGTGCATCTGCAATGTCCGTTTTATAAATCACGTGTTATATTTTCGTTTTCTTTAAATACATGCCCAAATTGCGTTTACACGATTTAAATCAAACGTTGCATTTTGGCTAAGGAAAACACAGTTTAAAGCTACAGGCAAATTATTGTGCTGATTGGACTGTATCTCAAGAAAAATTAGGCTTAGTTGTTTTTTTTTTTTTTTTGGATCTTAACCCGCCATTATCTTTAAACTCTTTACCGTCTCAAGATTGTTATGTAAGCCCACTGAAAATTTTTTAGGGTGGCACTTTTAGTTTATGAATGAAGTTTCCTTTGTTGCCGACAAAGGGGGTGGTGAGGGTGGTGGAGGGTGGGGAAACCTTCATCAAAGAGTTAATGTGGAATCTAATAGTAAATACAATTGGAGTGGATTTGAAATAAATCTTAGAAAACCCGAATCTATCTCTATAAGATTTACCGTTTCTTATAGCTCTATAAGAGCTTTATAGAATTTTTTCTCTTATTACTAAAAACACGGCTTTATAGTTTTATTATGGACCAAACACTTAGACTCACTCCACCCTAATTAATACAATATATTATTTTGCTTATAATTTTCTAAATTATAAGCATATTTTTAAAGGATTTTTATAAATGAACGTTCAATATATTTGTTAATCTTCTAAATAAAAATATGAAAAATAAAGTCTATGAAATAATAACATTATCATCTATAAACAAATATTCAATATGCCCAATATGTACGTGTTTAGGCTAAGGCTTACATAGGTTTAGAGTAAATATTATTATCATTTTATTATTTTTATCGGATCAAGTTTCTCATTGGATTTTCTTGTAATTACTATAGGGTTTTAAACCATATCCCAAAACCTTATAAAAGTCATATAAGATATTGTCTCATAAGATCTTTGTCGAGACAAGTGGATTAAATATTCAATAACAACTCACCTTTAAATTTAACACCTCAATTTTAGTAGCTTTATTTTTAGCCCTCAATGTTTTACCACTTTTTGATTTGAGTTTTCAATCTTTTTTTCCCTCTCAAGTTCCAAACATCTAATAAACTTTACAAAGTTTGATTATTTTCTGATATCATTATTTCTTCTGTTCATATTTACTACATGGCAATTGAATATCATAATTATATAATTAACCAATTAAAATAATAAAAAATAATCCAAAAAAAATTTAATAAAGGGAAAAAGCAAATAATAGGGAATTTGAAAAGCAAAAAAGAAAAAGAAGAAGAAGAAAGTATCTAGCTATCCCAAGGCAAAATTGATGGTCTAGCCTACATAAAAAAGTTGATTGTGCAATCCACCCAACACCAAGCACAAGATCATAATCATTAGAAAAAAAAACTAAAATGAAAAAAAAAAAAATGAATCAAGTTACATGATCACATTGCAACCCTTTTTCTTTTGCTCTTTTTTCCTTTCTTAAAAGGGATCATATCACACACTTTAAACAGTGGGTGGTCACCTACCATCAGGGATTAGCCAATGACTTGCTTTTGTAAATTAATTGCAACCCACCTACAATTACCTCCTAATGTTAAGATGATTGGAACTCCAATTTTTTTTTTTAATTCAACTTTTTTTTTTTTGAAAATTTTCAAAGTTTTTATTAGTCTATTTAATGTATAGATAATTATATTATATCATAATTATATAATTAACCAATTAAAATAATAAAAAATAATTCAAAAAAATATTTTAATAAAGGGAAAAAGCAAATAATAAGGAATTTAAAAAGCAAAAAAGAAAAAGAAGAAGAAGAAAGTATCCAACTATCCCAAGGCAAAATTGATGGTAAAAAGAAAAATCAATCAAGTTGCATGATCACATTGCAACCCTTTTTCTTTTGCTCTTTTTTCCTTTCTTAAAGGGGATCATGTCACACACTTTAGATAGTGGGTAGCCACCTACCATCAAGGATTAGTCAATGACTTATTTTTGTAAATGAATTGCAACCCACCTACGATTACCTCCTAATGATAAGATGATCGGAACTCCAATTTTTTTTTTAAATTCAACTTTTTTGTTTTGAAAATTTTCAAAGTTTTTATTAGTTTATTTAATGTATAGATAATTATATTATTTAATTAAATTAATTACATAGGTTAAGAATAGATTGTCACATATCATTTCTTAATGGAAAATGTAATGGTATTATAAGAAAAGGTCCTTGTCTACAAACATTTATAAGCATTAAGGATTCAAATGAAAGAAGAAAAAAATTATGACTTAAATGGAACACTAGTGAAATATTAAGGATTAAAATGTACAGTTTCATATTATCTTTTTAAGCTCCATTTGGTTTATCTTGTTCTCTCTCTTTTTTTTTTTGTGTCTTATTAGCGTCTACTCGAATCTCATGTTTAACAAGAATAAGACAATAAAAAGACAAAAACATAATTTCATATATACCTTTCTTATGAAATTAAAAACCTAACAAATCCTTATAAAATTGAATTTATTTATCATTTAATTTATTCATTTTTACAAAAACATCAATTAAAGTAATAATTTTCAATGTATAATATATATATATATATATTAAAATCTTCTCTCTTAAAAGTATGTGAATTTTCATTTTCAAACTCTCACACTTCAATCATCACTTTCATCATAATTATAAAATAAGAATAGAAAAAAATAGTTTCTCGAACACCATTTTTCAACTGATACTGATCAAATTTAGTACAAATATAAATAAAATATATATAAGATACAGATTAAAAAAAGTCAATCCAAACAAAGCCGATACAACATCTCAACTCATAGGCTTTAAACCCAATATTGAATTGGGTTTGACTCCTTAGACTAAAATGATGATATATAGAGAGTGAATTTATCAGAGTGATTAAAGAAGACTAGTGTAATGTGCTTAGAACAAGAATCAATAGATCGAGCTGTTCACTCATAGTCTTTCTCAAGAAGGTATGTGCACATAAGAGACTTTCATTAGGCCTAAATCTAAAAAGAACCCATGAAGGGAACTATTAGTAAAGGAACTTATAACAATAATCAATTTTCAACAAATCTTGCAAATGACATCAATGGGAAACTTTTATACATTTCCAAGGCCTCTCCTCATTTTAGAGATAAAGGATAATAAAGTTTGATGCTATTAAGTTTATCCATTTGCCATAAGTGCATTAGTCAGATTGCCTACTTCTCTTCACTCTATCTTCTGCTCATCATCCCTCTTAGGCCATACCGCATGACACAGCACGTACTAACCACCTCAATCAAATTCACACACTCACACAGACTTATCTCCACTGTGTTATTATTTTTTGCTACTCAATGACATGCACCAAACTTCATTTAATATTATTTTGTTCACAAATGTCCTCCATGCATTGGGAAGACAATGAAATTGGACCCTTTGTTTGCAAGAGTTTTCAATCTTTCGAAGTCTAATAACGTTTGGTAAGGATTTGATATCCGAAGGTCACTTAGAATTTGCATTAGAAGTTACATAAATGTAACGAAGCAAGTTAACCTTCTAGTAAATAACAATACTCTGATTGAGGAGAAACCAGGAAGAACGAATCGAGTAACAACTAGTTTATCATCAAAACAGAGAGGAAGCGACATTCAGGTGCTCATTCAAAAGCCATAGGGTACCGATAATCAATGTAGCAGTACCCTTCAACTCAACAGCTCAGATGTTACTCATCCAGGCGTCTTCAGGAGACTTACCCTAACTAAATGCGGTAGGTCACTTGGAATTGGATGATGAATCTGTCAGTTAGTACGACATCTTGCTTTGAAAAAAAAAAAAAAAACAAAGACGCGGAACTCTTCACTCTCAACAATGTTCCCGTGTGTGCACCAGGATAGACTTGTTAGCAAACCAGGGAAGAATATAGCTAATTATAAACTAGTTTAGTTTTATAAATCATTTGCTGTAATAACAGCATCTGACTTCAACAAAATGCTGATTCTTAGCGAACAAGAACCGCAAGGAAGAACTAACGAAGCCAAATAAGTATCAGGCATCTGAAAAGAAATCCTATCCCCATCCCTGAACAATTTATAACCCATTTGTTCCAACTCACAAGAATTAACAGAAAAGTAATCACCACATCGACATTGATAATAAAGCTGTAAGATTCCTTCAGCGTCTTCAGCCATCATATCCTCCAAGCAAATATTTTCTGCAGTTTCTCCATCCAATTTTGAAGCTTGCAGCTCAAGATCATAAGCCCTACGGGACTTTGCATTGCTGAGAATTTCCCAAGCTTTTTGTACCCTCATAAACTTTGTCCCTAAACTCTGATCGGAAGGGACAAATCCAGAGTTTGCCACTAATTTGTCAGGATGACAGCTAAGGATGGATGATCGATAGCTTGCCCGAATTTCTTCATAACTTGCATTTTCTTTCACAGATAAGATATCATAGTAGGTTTCTTTAACCGGATGCTGATCCAAAATCATAATCTAAGGGCTCAAAATACAGCTTTTCTTGGAGCTCTTGTCCTGAAAGTGCAAATAAATTAAACAACTTAGCTATACGTTAACTAGAAACTGAAGCAAAAACAAACATGCGAAAGCAATTTCCAAATTAAACGTCAGGATTGATTTGTTTTAATTAAAAAGATCCTGTTCGATACCCTTGTTTCCATTATGACACTTTTTATCCAAAATATTATGAGTAACAAATTACAAATACTTTTTATCCAAAATATTATGAATGAAACGTAAATAGGAACCTAAAACAGTTTAGCTACACAGATATTTGACCAACAAAATCATTTCAAATCAAAGTGACTACATAGCTTATCCACGATCTAACAACAGTGTAGTGCTGCCGTTTGTGACTGCCATCAGCAACTGCTGCTGCACTTTTCTTCTGTTTTTTTGTTCATTTCCTTAAAATTGCTACATCAATTTGTGCAGTCATACTATCTCCGTGACTTCATTTAGACAAGTTTAATCTGTTTACAAAAACTATCCATCAGTATTTCCAGACTCAATGACACCCCTATGGACAATTTTCGAACAGCAACAATTCATGCACAGGCCAAATTTACTAAGCCAAGATAGTACTCTCAATTACAACAACAGCACCAGTATCTTCATTGTTTCAATAGTGACAAGAAGATTGAGAGAACTTCCATACTAGCCTCCACAAACTTCATCCATCATATATCGAAAACCAACTACAATGACAATAAAGCTATTCCAACAATATTCTATTCTGAAATGTAGACCAGGAAAGGGTTACTGATCTAGTATATTCATACCACTTGATCCCCAGGCAGCTCGGCATGCTCATCTCAAAATACCAAGGGAAAAGTCAAAGATAAAAGCAGAGAGACACTAGCCATTTTTTGCATATATATGTTCATTTTTTCAGTGCTATCAAGTTTAAAAGATGAGTTGATATTACACTAGCCATTAAGGATGAAGTGCCAACTGGAGAGAACAGGGTTTGGAGATCGGGACAGAAGACTTGCAGTCACCATAGTTCAGCAACAGTGGCTGATATTATCATTGCAATTGATAAAAAGTATGCAAAACCAAATTATATGAAATATTTAATATAAAAAAGAAGCCATCAACAAATATTAATTCCATCACCTACTTGAAGCAATCCTTTCCATGGGGTTTTCTATGACTGCCTTTAGGGCACTTGTTTAGAAAAAGAGGAACTATACGATTGTCAATGTCCTGATCAAGCATGTCATGATCCTTCTGAAATTGGAACTATCCTTACAATTGTACAGGCACTTATGAATTACATATATCGCAACGAACAATTACAATTTCAATCAACAACCACACAAAAATCCCTATAAGCTGCACCATTCTCCGTTCAGTGCCAACCCATCAATTTAACATGGACAGTCAAACAGCAGAACAAATAGGGTTTCAAAACTATGAATCCAGATAGGCATAGGCCTAATGGATTATCAATGACATAGGACATTAGAAATTAGTTCAAGATGCTTCAAACACAAAATACACGTTCTGTTTATCTACGAGAAATTGTGATCTGCTTCATTTTTTATTTTTTGCTTTTCCATTAATCTGATATAAAAGATAATCGAGTCAAACCACACGGAATTGAATTGGAAAGAGACAGTAGGTCTAAGAAAAGCATATTTACAAACGCTCGGTATACAATCTGCGCATTATGAAAGAAGAATAAGCAACATCAGATGTGTATTGAAAGGCAGACATAACATTCTGAGTGATAACCAAATAGATGAGATATGCTATTTAAAAAACAAAATAGAGAGAGAGAGAGAGAGAGAGTCTTACGATATCGAAGCCACTGCTAGCGTTAAGTTCCGAGATTTAAATTCGCAATTTGCAGAGACAGAAACCCTATTGAAATTGGAAAAAGTGAAGAAGAAGGAGAGCGGAGGACGAGGATGTTCCGTGTTGGTCCGAAGATAAAGGTGGCTTGCCAAGAACAATTATGCAAGTAGGAAGGTTTGAAAATTTAACTGGGTGTATGTAGGATGCGCGATGGCTTCCACGGGGCAAAAACCGTAAAATTGAAGGGCGGAGGCTGCACGAATCCTTTGAGAATTTTCCTTAACCCTAAAAATTTAAAAGAAAAAGTGAAAATAGTTTCAGCCACGATTTGAACAACAAATAATTTCTAAACTTAATTTTCCTTTCGGTGAAAAGTTTCTAAAGTTGCAAAACGGTTGAAGGAAAAATACATATTAATGATGAATGGATCATCTTATCATAAGGATAATAATATAAGCATAACGGATGATAAAACTCTAATATTAGTCTTTTTTTTTCTTTTTCTTTTCCTTTTTTAGTAAGAATTTCTCTCTTCTTTTTCTATCTTTTTTCTTTTTTCAATCTCCTCCCTTTTTTACTGACTCTAATCTAATAACATTTTAAAAATATATCAATCTTTAACTTATTATTTAATATATTATGTTAGAATTACTTATACATATACATAGTTTTTGTATTTTACGTATAATAATCTTATAATTTGATAAAAATTTTATTTTGATGATTTAAAAATAAAAAATAAAAGAAATTTAAAGATGACCAACCAAGGTTGAACATTTTTAATTGCAAAAATATTATCTATTTTGCTTACAAAAGTTTTATATTATCTCGATTTAAAATGTGTTGAAACCTATAAAAATTATTAGTAATCTCACAATAGTTTAGTTATAATTTTAATATTAATTATACGTGCAATACAAAATTTTAGAAAAAGATAAAAAAAAATTATAGATTCTATAAAATACCTTATACTCTATAAAATACCTTATACTCTATAAATTCTACAAGATATAAGTTATAGAATGGTCTTAAGATACTATCAAATAAATTCTAAGTACAAAAATTTATGAATTTATACCTACAGGATAAGGTATAAGTAAAGTCATACACCATTCCTACTTTATACCTGTCGAGCATAATAGAAATATCAATATGATTATACATGTAAAGTCAAAAGTAAAATAAAAAAAAAAAAAGAGAATTTATCTATTATGAAAACTATTATTTTTGTGCATGTAAAGTAAGGAGAAAGTTGAAGTGAAAAGAAAAATACACATCGAAGTCTATGCTCTACAAAGCAAGATTTGAAAAGAGGAATGGTGACAAAACTTGATTTAAAGAAAGCCTAAAACCACATGGAATGGGGTTTTATTCAGCATTCGCTATAGTTTTTTAACTTTCTTAGCCCCTGTATTACACTAATTAGATCGCGCTTGTCTTCTATCCATTATCATATTGTTTTAATTGATGTAATACTAGACCCTTTCTTTTATAGCAGAGGTTTAAGATAAAATAGCCCATTGTCATTATATCTTTTCATTTTGGTAATAGAGATATTAAGATAAATCATTCATATCATGGTGGATGAGAGAAAATAAAAGCCACTAAAACTAAGAGGAATAGATATTAAACTATCGCATCTATTCTTTGTGGATGATTTACTATTGATGGAAGAAGCATTGAAGAAAATGCTATTTTGATAAAGGAAATTATGGAAGGATTTGGCTACTTATAGGGCAAAATTTTAAGTACAAAAAGTTTTGCTTACTTTTCTCAAAAAATGCAAATGCAAATTTAAGGGGAAGAATTTCAAACATTTTTCTAATAAGACTCACATCTAACATCGGTAAGCATCTATGTCTTCTATTAAAGGAAGGTGGGAGCATGAATAATTGGGATCTAAACTTCGTTCTGGAGAAAATAAGGAGAAAACTTACTAGGTGGAAATCCAGGCCTCTTAGTACGATGGGGAAAAGCTTGTTAGCAACTTCAGCCATTGAAAGTATAATAAATTATTACTCTTAAGTTCTCTTATGTCGAAAGGTTTTGCTAATAAAGTATAAAGAACCCATCAGAACTTCATGTGGTTCAACACAAGAATCAAGGAAAATACATTAAATAGGATGGAACAAACTTAAACATCTAAGGATTTTTGGAGGCTTAGGTTTAAGGAACATTCGTCTAAGGAACTAAGCTAATTTGGCAAAGTTGGCTTGGCATTTAAAAGTGAAGAAACTTCTATGGACACGTCTCATTTGTCAAAAATATAAGCTAAACTAGAGAAGTGTTAAAAGGAAAGCAGGCTCTTCTTATTTCTAAGAGCTAAGGAAGGAGATAATTTGGGTGGATTATATCACATGTCCAGTTGAAAAATGAAAAGAATACAAAGTTCTAGATGGACATTTGGGTAAGGGGAGAAAATGTGAGTAACTGACTCTTGGGCTTCTCTACAAATATGACACATCTTTATGCATCTACCAAGTTTGGAAGAATGAAGCAGGTTGGAAGGAAGATATCATTGGATATCCTCTAGATGACGCTATTCGACAAAGACTGGGACATAAGAAAATGATAAGTTGGAGGATGTTATAAGCTGGCCTTATGAAGTTAATGGGGACCTCTCCATGAAGTTTGCCTACAATGTTCTTCATAAGGGAAGTGGAGTCAATTTGGATGAGGAGAATTGGAAATAGTTTTAGAAATTGCCTATATTTCCAAGCATGCAAATCTTGGTTTAGTGATTGGAGATAATATGCGTAAAAAGGGCTTAGACCTCAATAAGACTTGTCCCTTTTGTAACAGGGAAGAAGAGACGATCCGACACATTTTCCTCAATTGTAAATGGAGTAAGCAAATCTAGAATAAACTAAGCATTCCCTTTAAAGCAATAGATTATGACCTAAAAAAGATCAAGAGCTAGACTAAAAGAAATTATAGAAGAGTGAGGCTTGATTGGCATGTGATTAATGCACTAAGAAAAGTACAATTCTTAGCTTCCTTGAAAGAAATTTGGAAGGAGCGAAATAAACTTATCTTTTGATTGAAAAAATCGAAGAAAATTATATATAAAGGAGCAAAAAAGAGGCAAATTTATGGTGAGCTTTTCAAAGGATAAAGAAGTTAGGGTTAGGTAAGAAAAATTTGTGTTGTGAAAGATGGAGGATCGAAGGATGGTTAAAAATAAACTATGACAGGGTGTAGCTAAAAGGGAAAAAACAGTGGGTATTAGAGTCTTAGCTAGTGATTATAGGGGTATGGTTTTATAGGAGATGTATAAGCAAGATTCCAAGAACAAAATTTAACACCTCTTGAAGCAAAGTTGTGCACAATCAAAAATGGTTTGGACATAGCAATCTGCATAGGATATGATAAAGTGGTGTGTGAAGTCAATTTACAACAAGTTGTTGAATAGATAAAAAATGAGCGAGTGGACATTGACATATGCAATAAGATCTTATAGGTTGCAAACTTCTAATTAGCCTTTATCTTTTTTAAATTCATAAGGTCATGTAGTATAAGCCCTAAAGCCAAGCCAAGTAACCGTAGGATTGAACTTAAAACCCAAGGTTTAGGGCAATTGGTTAAAGGATCCGATCAAACCCAAATTATAAATTATTGAGAGAAATATTAGTAAAAATAATCCCGTAAACTTAAATTTGAGAAAATAAGTAGTAAAATAGGAGACTATAAAATTTTCAAATTTTAAGCATAATAATTGCTAATTACCGAAAAGGCGAAAAATGTAATATAATAACTAATAAATTACTAGAGATAAATTATATGTATCCTAAAAATTTTAGAATGACCAAAATAATAATTAGGAATATTCAAGTGTACCCCACATGTATTTACGTGTAGATAAAAATACGCGAAATTACCTAAATTGGCCAAAAACTAAGCAAATAATTAAAGAAAATTATAAATTAATTATGGAAAAAATAGAAAAAAATTAAAAGAGGATAAGATGATCTAAATCAGGTCGTGGCAGGTCTAGAACTGCAAAAGAAAAATCAACCAATAAAAATTAGACAACTTAAAAGCCAAAAATCAAGGAAAATGGACAAAGTCTTGTCAAATTAATACATATTAATTACAACAAATGTCTATAAATAGGGGAAAAAATTTCAGAAGTCATTTGGTCAGTTTAGCATTTAGGAAAAATAGGAACACTAAAAAAATTGAGAGAAAATCCAGAAAATAAAAAAAAAAAGGGAAAACTGTGCGGATTGGGCAAGTGAGCTAAACCCACCTCTCACCACCACCACCTGGGACCAAACCACCACCACCACCACCCGGGACCAAACCACCACCACCACCCCACTCCAGACCCATCGTCTGGGCCGGCCGACAAGCTTGGACCGGGCTTGGACAGCCAGAAAGCATCGAACCGGGTGAGTCCCATAATTGTCCCAATTTTGTATAATTTAGTAAAATTAGTTATTTTGCCCAGAAAATTATGAAACTTGTTATTTTGAGGTTTTATTGTATGTAGATTTAGGGAAAAATAATTACTTAGTTTAATCATGTCTGAAAATATAGGATTCTTAACAAATTGTACAAAACCGAGCGTGTTTTGGTTTAGAAATAAATAACCTTAGGAGTGTAGTTTGGAGCTCAATTTTTTTTCTGTAGGATGCTCATATGATATAGAACAATGCTATGAAACCATTTTTTTAAAATTAATTTTTGAAATTTTTAAGTTAATTTTTAATCCTAAAATGATGGAAAAATTGGGTGATTTTAGGTTAATTAGGTAATTAAGACACTAATTACTGATTTAGATAATAATTAGATGTTTAGGGATGTTAATCTCTGATGTGGAAACCTAATCCTAGTCAATGGAGTGTTAAGTGTAAATAATGAAGGTGTTATGTGGTAAATGTAGAAAATTAGGAATATGTAGAATTGGAAATTTAATAAATATGAAAAATTAGGTTTAATTAGATAATGCAATAATGAAAATCAGAACATAATAAATCTGAAACAAAATTTAATTTTAGGTAATTATATGAAAAATGTAAAAATTTCTCACAACAGGAGTAAATTCGGTACACTAATACGGATTTAAGTGTACCGAATGGAATAAAATGCTGATTAGGGGTAGTAATCGTATTTAGGATATCTGGAAATAATGTGATTAGTTTCACATTATGGGTTGAAACGGATTTCTAGGATTGGAATCTAAAACATTACTTAGAAATCGAACTAAAACCTAATTTAGAAATTGATGCGAAAACCGAACCTGAACCTAATTCCAAACCTAGAATAATTATAAAAGACTTAAGACCTAGATAATTAGGCATATTAAACCCTAAACAAAACATAACCATAAGCATTATAGGATAAAATGAACCTATAATAATTATATAAAAAACTGAAACCACGTTTGTGTTATAGGGATGATCGACAATGGCCTGAGCAAATCGGACCTCGAGTGAGTGAACGAGGAGTCGAGGTAAGTTGGGATTAATACGATGTTGTATTTTGGAAGCTTAAGATTATGCTTAGTTGTGCTTGTTAGATAGTTGAATGTGTGCATGTGCTTGATTATAGGTGATGCTATGATTCTGTTTGTTGTTCTAGCACGTATTGTATGATTTGTATGAAAGGATTGATCACCCTAAACTGGACTTAATCAAATATCCAACCAGTAATCATAATCGGACATGCATGGTAACCCGTTAGGGGAACTTAGGACTCTCCGGCCAAATACCTACCCCTTCGGAAAGGATAGCGCAGGATTGCAAAATAGTCCCTTCTTCATCCTCAATCGAACTAAGTGACAGGAAAGGAGGTCACGGCGAGGGTGAAGACAGTGGTTCGAAGGTAGTCGCAGGAGGAGCAAGGTCTCCATTACATAAGCCTGGGTTTGGTCATGAGCTGTTGCATTAACGGTAACTCCTCAACCCGGATTAGAATGGACGCAATTTCTCTAATCTCACGACGGGCCGGACAACGTCGTGCGATGGCATTTGCTTGCACATGCATTGCACCTAATAAGTTGATTGAAAACCTTGTTGTATTTGTGGTATAGTTTTAAATCCTCCATCCTAACTTACTGAGCTGTGGTTGCTCACATCCCTATAGACGTCGTGCAGGTGCTGGCTAAGAAGCGGCAACCAATTACTCTGAAGCTAGCAACTGCTGGATCTTGGAGAGTGAGGAAAAACATTAAAGAACAAATACAAAATTTTAAGGTCTAAGTTTTTATTTTAGAATTATTTTTTATTTCTGAATAATGTAATAACTAGAAAATATATTATGGAAAATTATTGTAAACTTTAATTGCAATAACTGAATTATTCTAGATATATACATATTTCCTCACTATCTTAAGTAAATGATTTATTTAAATTACAAACTGTTTACTTCAAAGCGGGTTAGTCGTGAACGCCTTGTGTAGATCAGGTCTAAGATAGCGGTTATAAGGCCAACTTCTATCTTAGGATGGTTTACACGGCGGGGCTGTTACGACTCTGCCGCTTCGAGACGTGACATGTAGGAGCTTAATGAAACTATAGACTACTTAGCAAAGAAGGGCCTGCAACATCAACAAGCTGTTTGTTTTGTGAACTATGTTCCTTTGTTTTTGTCAAACTATAATTTTGATAGACAAAATAACTCATCGTATGCGATAGACAACGTTGATCAGGAAAATATTTCATGTGATTGGGGATAATGTTGTTCGTTGTTTGTATTGATTGGACTTGGTTTTAAATGAAGTATTTCATCTACCAAAGAAAATAAAACAAAGAACTTAAATTTATTGAATGTAAAATATAAAAAGAGAAAATATAAATAAATTAATTATTTTTTTATATTGATAATATTAAAGTGGGATGATATTATATTTATTTGTCTTATTTATAATTTATATATTTATGTAATATAAGCAAGAATATTTATATTATAATTTGTTATTTTATTGATTTGATTTTAGTGTGTACATGTGTATATAAAGTAATCTATTTTTTTATTTGTCCATTTAAATAAACTATAGATTTTCATTTTTATTTGATTTACAAAAAATTGTGAACCAAACCTAAAAAAAACAAAATAACAATTACGGTTCAATTCGATTTATGATTTTCACTAATTTTAGGCCCATTTGTTAAACCATAAACTTTTGATACTATAATAACATAGTTGGATTGCTACGAACTTTAAGCCACATTTGAGGCATAATGGCAACATTTTGTTCCTAATACGGTATATGATAGATTGCCAACATCTAGACCCCTTACTTATGCCTGCCTTCGAGGCCTCCAATTCCTCACCAGAAGAATCCTCTCTTGTTAGCTTATTGATGATGAGTTCTAGTACATAAAAGAGTTGTGGAAAAACTCCCTAAAGTCCCAACTTAGATATACTCTACTCTATTCGGACACTTGCCTAGTGGCAGACCTGTTGAATGCCGAGGCCAACTTGCCAAGTGCTGAGGCTAACCTACCGAATGCCAAGTTTGAAGTCCATGTACACTAAACTCTACACTTCCAACTTACCAAACTACAGCCTCATCCAATCACTTCGATTGCTCTAAGCATAGTTTAGCTTAACTCAACCACAATGCCTTAAGATTCCAGAATGCAAACCCATTGACAAGCTGCTACATATCCCTTACTTTTCTAACACTTGTACTATATTCCTTTTTGTCCTTATTTACCCTTTTTTGAACATATTAAGAATCCCTTTCTTACATTGTCTTTTATGTAATTTTCCATAACCCTAAAGGGACTTACTATAAATAGTCCTTTCTACTATAGTCGCAATCATCTTACACCTTACAAGTTAATGAATATTCTTATTCTTGCAAGATACTCATCTATAAGTATAAACCTTTCTCACACTCATATTTAATCTAACCAAGTAGCTTAAGATTAGTAGCAAGTGAACCTTAATACTAGTTTGTGGGTCATATCAAGCGAAATACTAAGTTGTATTGTGTTTATTAGTGTGTTATATCCATTGAGCAACTTCACGAAAGCTACTGTGTTTGTCAACTTTTTCCATACCTTCATTCTTCGATACTTTAAAGGACCCGCTATTACTACTTCCTACAGCAAACCCTCGTAATCACTCAGCTCTTAAGCACATTAGTTTTAAGGGCATAGGATTGGTAAGATCTTCTAACAATAGCTAGGAATGATTATATCTCTTCTTAATAAATGCTTAATGATTCATACAATCTAAGTTGCATGGGCTCAATGGGAGGTAAACCACCAAACATCATATTACATTGAGGTTCCTGCAGGAGGTTAGAGGGATACTTCTTGAGTATTTATGAGATCACAACTACTTCTCAAAGCTACTTTAGAGGGGCCAACCTAGAAAGGACAGTCAAGACTTCAAGGAGCTCAAACTGTAAGCCATAAGGGGTGGTCTATACCGAAAGGGACCCTTTAGTGTTGATATGCTCGACTTATAGGTCCAATATGGTTGGTTTTAGTCAAGCTTGAATTGTTAGCTAGGTTGCTTAGCTCTAACCCACATTAGTTAGCCTAGGTAGAATTCATGCGATAGTCTTACAAGCTAGGCTTATTCGATCTTAGGCCTAAGGTAGTCAACCCATGTTAAAAACTATTATTAATAGTTTAAATGCTAGTTATCAATTGACTATAATTATAAAGAGTAGTATAAGGTTTACATAAGTTTAATATCAACTACTAAGGGGATTTCTCTACTATTTATGTATGATTATGAAACACCGTTAAGAAATCTTAGGTTTATATTAAAATGTAGCGAAATTTGCTAAGAGATTTCAAGGCATTACCTGAGCTCTTGTACATGTTAAGGGAAATCTCTACTGAATTAAGAATAGTGTTATAGTTTGTCAAGAGGATCATTCTACAATAAGGCAATAATAACTTTATTGAGAGTATTAGGGATTTTTCTAAGCTTATTTATGCATGCTAATGGATTGCTCCACTACCTAATACTAACATAACAAAAAGCAAAGCCAAGATTACCTTAGCTTGATAAAGCATGCTATTAAGATTTCTCTACTGCTTCATAATAAAAAGTAATGGAGAAATGCTCATCTCCATGTAAAGTAAGTGCATGCAACATATTGCTACAAAGTGGGTGCTATCACATATTTATTAAATGAGCATTATCAAGTGTTTCGTAATAAGAGCGAATCACCTTAAGCCATATGTAAGATAGATTAGGTATCGTGATGTAAACTAAATGTTGTGTAAAGTTTACATCATATATAGTAACTAATAAGCATCATCATACAATAATATAATCTTATGGATTATGGAATGATCTTTATCACAAAGTGTATATTAGGAAGAACATGAGAAATGACTCCATAAGTAAATCATGCCACGTATTATACACATGTGATTTGTAAATACTAATGAAATATTGACATACATGATATATATATAAATCACAGGTGGTAATTGATTTATAAATTACCTCTTTCATTGTTATTTGTGTTAACATTTTAGTGGTATCTCTACATCATATGTACATCGAACATAGTTTATAATGCCTAGTGAATCTTTTTTCAAAGAACAAACTCTGTCACACAAAGTGAATGTCACGAAGAAAACACGGTCTTATTGGGTAAATAGCCTAAAGTCTACCTTTATTGTAGAAATTCAAAACATAAGGTATAAGTATTATGTCAGAAGACATATGCTTAGTATAATTAGCATCATTTTCCAAAGCTCGCGTAATATGGTAATATCCCATCAAATATATTATCTTAGCTCTAGTTTCTTTAAACAATAAGATTGCTTCTCTCCTTAAAGCCTTATTCTCTAAACATAATTAAAGAGAGACTTAGTTGTGTAGGATTTTTAGTGTTGGATTCAAAAATGAGAAACTTAGTTGTATAAGAGGAAGCAAGAATGGTTGTTTCCTTTACTTGACTTAATGACACCATGAGTTGGTAACCTTATATTATGCTACAAGGAGTTATGATAGAAATCAACCCCCTAGACTGATTACCTGCAGTTGAATTAGAGGACTTACTTGGAGGATACTAGCTCAAAAGTATATTCAAAACGAAGATTCTTATCCTGACTTAATCCCATATTGACTTGATTGTTAGATCTCACGTGTGTCAGACTTGCTCGTACTAAGTAGTCGCGCTCTATCAAGATAGCCAAGAAGATAGCCCAAGACCATTCGAGTTAAATTCCAAAGCTGACCACAAGCATCCGACCCCAACTCAAGTTAACTACTCTATGGCAAGACTAGCTGGCCCCTGACCTAATCCAAATCAGGTTACCCCCTAACTGCAAAATCTTTTGTATTTTCACCTACTTTATATCATATTTCTAATATCCAACCACTAAGCAACATGTATCTTCTAACACAATATTCTAGAATGATTCTTACTTTTCCGTACTAAATATTCTTTGTCTCTTTTACCCCTTTTAATATGTTTAATGTAACCTAATTATAAGAATACCCTTTTGTCTTTTCATACATATAAAGTAAACATAATGGATGGGTATATAAACCTCCATTTACTTGTATACAAACAATTAATTATTCATCAATATCGAAATTATTCACATTTTCCTTTGAGTAACCTTATTGTTTTTATTATCTCTCAACTCTTACCTATTCCCTTTAGTAAGGAATAGTGGCGAGTAATTCTTCAGTTCAGACCGGTGAGTCACATACGATGAATTGTAAGTCGAGTAGGATCGAATGGTGTATCATATCCATTCGGTAGCTGCCCGGACTTTGTTAGCTTTTCTTTTGTTTCTTTCAATTCACTTCGTTGTGGTGTTTTTCCATGTGTCTAACCCTGAAGACGCATCAACTTCGCTAGTATCAAAGCATGGCTCTAAAAGGAAGTGCGTGATGTTATAGTAAATTTTTTAGTTTGGTTTGGTTTGCTTTACTATTAGTGGCTGCTATGTTCTTTTCGTAACTACTGCAATGTGTTCGTGTAGACTAAGTTTGGAATTATAAGTTATGTAGTGAAGATTTGTATGTTGATAAGTGTGATTTCATTGTTACCTTGTTCTTACCCTGTTTTTCACTACAAAAGTGTTATGCTCTTGAAGCTGTAGAGTCGTAACAGTCCCACCATGTAAACCAACCTATGATAGTAACCGACCTCACAGTTCCTACCATAGATTTCATTTGCACAAGGTGTTTACAACTTTTCTCTTTGAAGTAAACAATTCAATTAAAGTTTAAGCTAGAATTTACATAAAAAGTTAGAACCATCATTCATATATACATATTTACATTTACATTATTATAGAATTCCCAAGAGATTCTAAATATTACAACAGTCTGCTAAATTATATGTCATGTATCAGTTTATAATCTTAGAGATATTAACAAGACCTTAGAAATTAAATCATTCAACCAGTTAATCCTCACTCCCCCATAGCTTCAAAAGAGAACTAACCTCCAAATAATTGTATCGTGGCATAGTAATCAAAAGTCAAAACCTACAAGAGAATCTATATAGGTATAAACAACCACAGCTTAGTAAGTTAAGTTGGAGACTTATGAAAGTATAACAAACACAAATAAGGTTATCAAACAATTAATTATATACAATGCAACAAGCAAGTGTCATCACAGAACGTGATCCAGTCCATTGTGAAATCAGAATAATTTCACCCGCTTTAATCCGGGTTGAGAAGTTTCCGTTGGTACAATAACTCACAACTAAACCTAGGTTTGTGCAATAGAAATACCACTCCCCCTAAGACTATCCTTCGAACCAATGCCCTCATCCTTACCGCGATCTCTTCTCCTATCATTTAGTTTAGCTAAGGATGAGGAAAGAACCATTATGCTATTCAGTGCTATCTTTTTCTTATGTATCAGTATTTAGTTAGAAAATCCTAATGATTCCCTAAAGAGTTACAATGCATGTCTAGTTAGGGTATTTAGGTCGGTTATGATTAAATACAATTTAGGGCAATCAAACAATTCTACACTATTCTATTCACATCAATCACCAAACACAACACAGAATTCAGCACGAAATCAAATACCCAAGCATATGCATACATAACTACTTACAACCACAATTAAATACAATCCTAAGTCACTGAGTACTCTAAAATAGTACTCCAAAATATGACAAAATACAAAACCCAACTTACTTGGAATCATTGGTCGCTTACTCAATCAGTCGTAAGTCGATTCATCTACGTATGTCCTATAATATAAATACGCTCTTTAGTATTTATATCATGATAATATATATATATATATATATATATTCTAGGTTATGATTTAACTCAATTCTTCATATATACCTATTATTTACTACTAATTCATTATAAGTTAGTTTCGGGTTTTGATTTAGTTCTAACAAGAAGTATTATATATAAATCCTAAAAATGCCATCTAAACACTAATGTGAAATTAATTACATTAGGCTTGAATATCCTAATTATCACTTTTAGTCCTAAATCAGTATTTTATTCTATCGGATATACTTAAATCCTTATTAATGTATCGAATTTATTCTCAATATGAGAGAAAATATTACATTTTTCATACAATTACCTAAATTTAAGTTTTGTACTAGATTTAATACTTATTAATATTATTACTATATTATCCATTTTTGTAATACCATAAATTTCGAGCCTATACGATTACCCTAGAATCCAAGCTTTTAAATTTAGGGCATCGGGCTAAAATATCAATTTAATTTATAACTTCACAGTAAGGTTAGAAAAATTAGATGAAGTCATTTAAGTAAAGTCAATTTATCAAAATAAGTTATATAAAAATATTAATTTAAGAAAACATCAATTTATCGCTAAAGTCGATAAATATCAAAAATGTAAAATTTGAGTATTTAGATATAACGGGATAATAGAGATAAGTTATTTAACTTATAAAAATAATAAATGAAATTAAATTATACATGTATTAACATAAAACATGCATTATTTGTATTAAATACACATATATAATAAAAAAATTATTTAAATAAGGTAAACTAATATAAAAAATTAGAAAATTAATAAAAAAATGCAAGGATGAGTCATGATACCTATGTGGCAACTTAGGATTAATTTGGATGATGAGTCAAAAGCAAAGAAATGAGGAAATAACACCCGTGCATTGAAAATCTAAAAAAATGACATGTATAAGCCACATGGCCAATTTTTATATATTCTTATCCATTTGGAAAATATAAATAGGGCTTGTAAACTTCAAAAACAATATTTTGAGAAATTTAGAAAATATAATAAAAGTACTCTAGAAATTTTCAAAACAAATTAGAAAAAAATAAGAAAATTAAAGCAAAAATAAGGCACCGAATCTAATTAAGCCGGTTCAATAAGCTATTAATGTTTAGTTGTGGTTGCCATTTAAGGTCAAGGAAAGCACCACTAGAGAAGGTGTTCCGATAAGGTTGGGTGACTGAAGGTAGCCAGTTCAGCTAAACCAAATTTCTAGTCGAAACTTTGTAATTTTTCTAAAAATATAAAATGATATTATTTAATTACAAAACTTGGTTTTCTAGAGTTATTTTATGTGTAGAATAATGTAATAATTTTATTTTAATGAAATAATTAATTGAAATATAAGGTCCTTAAGAAATGGCTCTATTTGGACGAAAATTGAATTAAATTTTAGAAATAGTAAATAATGTTCTTTCAAGTTGAAAATTTGTACGTGATATACTCAATATATGTATTTAATTGTAGTAACAAGAATTTTTTAAAATAATTATGTTTATTATTTATTGTATTTATTTTGGATAAAACTAGCAATTTTGCCGTTTTAGTGAATTAATTAGTTCTTAACAAAATTAAAGTATAAACCCTATGTATTATGATTTCTGGATGTTCATAATGATGTTTGGGACACTTGAATTTTATTTTATCTTGTGATTAAATTCACTTGTTCACTTAATTTTCACTAATTTTGAGTTAAAATCGCTACTTTGATAAAAATATATAATAGCTATTTTAGTATATTCATGGTTAATAATTAAACTATGTATTTTTGTGAGTCTATAGGATTTTTCGTGGAATGAATCGGGCTCTATACTATTTATTATGTATTTTCATAATATAAACCTATATATTAGCTTAATATATGATATAGTAATTAGTACTAATGTGATATTTGTTAAATATGTAAAGGATTAATATTTTGGAGTACATAATGAATGCTGACAAGCTTGGTGAATGAGGAATTTTATAACTTTTAATCTAGATTTAAGATTTAATTGAGTTAATTACGAGGTTATAATAGCATACGATCGAATTGGTAACACGAAAGGATATTTTTGGATATTTGGAAATATTGGTTAGTTATGATTCTTAAGTTATCTTAATAGTACTCAGAATAATGATCGTGATAATATAAAGTTTACTAAAATCGAATAAGAAATGAATAAGATAGCCTTAGAAATATAATAGCAAAAACGCATAAGAACTTAATATTGACCCAATAGTTAACTTGGGGTCTGTGTGTATTTTTCTAGGTGTGATAGGTGAGGAATGACCACATCATGAAGCTTAGGATTTTACGCTACTGTTAAGCTTAAGTAAGTAGATATTTTTATTTTTATACAAGTAGACCTATATCTACTTGACTTAGAGTCAGTTGTGTTATGAATCATAATGACGTGTCGGATTGATTGGATACTTGATTCTGTTTAATGTGTGTTGAAAAAGTGAAATGTTTCCTTATGTATGACTGATTCATCAATACGTATTTTTGTTTAGAAAACTTGGAAACTGAACTGTTCTTTAGGGTGTTCGCCTAAGTGAGTCTTATGCAAAAAAAATGTAATATAAAGCTGAAGTTGAGATAGTTGAATCGGTCATAATGTGAAACTTAAGATACATGCTTGATACTAGACTATTGCACTGCTCACTACATTAATGGCATAGCACGAAAGGACCTACGAGTCGAGTTTTTGAAAGCTTGGAAACTGTTGTGTTGGCTTTTGAGCATATAGACTACATTGCTCAACTTATTCTGGCCACATTATGTAACCGACTATGTATTAGATTTTTAAACCACAGTGGGTGGTTTTTGTTAGGGGTCCTACTCCCAAGCAGCTTCTTATTACCCTAGGTTTTTAAACGTTGTATCTAGATGCTCGGGTATGTTGACTAACCAGATGAGGAATTGGAAAAGTATAAGATATCGGTACCGATGCATATTACGTGTATAAGCATAGCATAGATTTTCTGCGTAAACAGTTTGTATTGATAACTCAGGTTATGTGATTGATGTAAGTCATAAAGTTAAGCCAAATGACTATAGGATTGAACTTAAAACACACAGTTTGGGGCAATCAGTTAAAGGATCCGATTAAACCTAAATTATAAACTATGGATAGAAAAATTAGTAAAAACGACCCCGTAAACTTAAATTTAAGAAAATAAGTAATAAAATAGGAGACTATAAAATTTTCAAATTTTAAGTATAATAATTGTTAATTATCGAAAAGGCGAAAAGTGTAATCTAATAACTAATAAATTATTAGAGATAGATTATATGTATAATAAAAATTATAGAATGACCTAAATAATAATTAGGAATGTTCACATGTACCTCACATGTATTTACGTGTAGATAAAAATACGCGAAATTTCTTAAATTGTCTAAAAACTTATTAAATAATTAAAGAAAATTATTAATTAATTAAGAAAAAATTAGAAAAAAAAATCAGAGGAATCATGAATGAGGTGGATGTGGTCATGGCAAGTCAAGAAGTGAAGAATAAAAATTGCCCAATTAAAATTAAGCAACACAAAAGCCAAAAACTAAGGGGTTTGGGCAATGTCTTGTCTAATTTAATACACATTAATTACTACAAAGCTTTATAAATAGGGAAAAAAATTACAGAGCTCCTTTAGACAGTTAGAAATCAAAGAAAAATAGAGAGCATAAAAAATTCAAGAGAAAAATTAGAAAAAAAAAAAGAAAAGAAAGGAAAACTGTACAATTAAGGCTAGTGAGCCAAACCCACACACCACCACCACCACCTAGGACCGAGCCACCACCACCACCCGACTCCAGACCCACTGTCTAGACCGGCCAATACACCTGGACCGGTGTTGGAAGCCTAAAAGACATCGAACCGGGTAAGTCCCTTATTTGCTCCAATTTTGTATAATTTCTTAAAATTATTTATTTTGCCCAGAAAATTATGAAATTTATTATTCTGAAGTTTTATTATATGTAGATTGAGGAAAAAATAGTGATTAAGTTTAATCACGTCTAAAAATATAGGGTTTTTAACAAATTAAGCAAAACCAAGCACGATTAGAATTAGAAATAAATAGGCTTAGGAGTATATTTTAGAGCTCAAATTTTTTCTTTAGAATGCTTAAATGATATAGAATAGTGCTATGAAGCCATTTTTTAAATTTTAATTTTTGAAATTTTTAAGTGAATTTTTAGCCCCTAAAATGATGGAAAAATTGGGTAATTTTAGGTTAATTAGGTGATTAAGGCATTAATTACTGATTTAGATAGTAATTAAATGTTTAGGGATGTTAATCTCTTTTGTGAAAACCTAATCTTAGCCTTTGGAGTGTTAAGTGTAATTAATTTAGGAATTAGGTAGTAATTGTAGGAAATTAGGAATATGTGGAATTAGAAATTTAATAAATATGAAAAATTAAGGTTATTTAGATAATATAATAATAATAATCAAAATATACAAAATCTGAAACAAAATTTGATTTTCGGTAATTGTATAAAAAATGTAAGATTTTCTCACATCGGGAATAAATCTGGTACCCCAATTAAGATTAGCGTGTACCGAACAGTTTAGAATACTAAATTAAGACCCAATAGGATATTAGAATACTCTAGCTTAATATGATTAATTTCACATTAGGATTCGAGTATATTTAAGATTCCAGAATCAAAACTAAAATCTAATTTAGGAACCGAACCCCAAAATAGGGTAAAACAAATCATTAGTACATAATAAGTATACATGGAAAAATAAGTTATATTATAATTTAGAATATGAATCCTTAAAATATAAGTACTAAAAAGACCTATTTGTATAATAGGATACCTAGAGGCGAATTGGCTTATAATTAAGTAATCGGATGACTAAGAAATTCCAAGTAAGTTGAGTTATTACTTACTGTATTAGAGTACTATTTTTATGGTACTCGGAGATTTAGGATTGTATATGGTTGTGATTGTAAGTAATTTATGCATATATTTGATGTATCTGAATTTGTGCTAAGATTTGTAATATGATTGATTTTGTGTTATGATTGAATTGGTGTAAAATTGTTTGAAAACCCTAAATGAAATTTAATCTTATTCGACTCTAATGACCTAATATGTCATACATTGCAACCCGTTAAGGAATTATTAGAATTCTCTAACCAAATACCAACCCCTTCGAAAGGGATAATGTGGGATTGTATAATGGTCCCTTCTTAATCCTTAGTCAAACTAAGTGACAAGAGAGGAGGTCACGGCAAGGGTGAAGTCAATAGTTCGAAAGTAGTCGCAGGAGGAGCGATGTCTCCATTGCACAAGCCTGGGTTTGGTTATAAGCTGCTGCATAACTTGGAAACTCCTCAACTCGGATTAGAGCGGGTGAAATTTCTCTGATTTCACAACGGACTGGACTACGTTGTGCGATGACAATTGATTGTTACATTGCATGAAAATAATTGCTTAATAATCTTATTTGTGTTTGTATACATTCATAAGTCTCCAATTCAACTTACTAAATTATAGTTGCTTATACCCTTATAGATCCTTTTGCAGGTCCTGATTTCTGAATACTCCAAGCATCATGCCGCCTTACAATTATCCAGAGGTTAATTCTTTTGAAGCCAAGGGTGTGAGGATCAATTTACTTAGCAGTGAATGTGTAGCTAGAGTGTCCTTTATAATTTAAGGATGAAAGACTTATAGTTGTCATGTAAATTAGTGAACCGTTATGTTTATATAGAGTTTCCTAGGAAGTTATGTAAACTTTACATATAATTAAGTATGTTTATTAAAAATTTGTGATAATTACTATAATTACAGTTAAATACTTAATTGGACTGTTTACTTCAAAGCGAGGAGTCATCGACGCCTTGTGTAGATCATGTCTATGGTAAGTATTGTGAAGCCAATTACTATCATAGAATGGTTTACACGGCGGGATTGTTATGACTCTATGACTTCGGGATGTAACATTTGAATGTCCAGTAATATTGATCTTTGTAAATGTATGCTATGTGTGTTATATGTTTTGTTTTATCTACTCTCACTTAGCTTACAGAAAGTTGAGGGAATACTTATGTATCCTCAAGTTATAAAGAGAATTAACAAGGCAGCATCAGCTGGGGGAAAAAGTCTTTTAAGAGCATGTAAGATGGAGTCAGCCTTATTTAAAGAAGTTTTGTTGTATTTTGTTCTTAGTTATATAAAGGATTTGTACATGGAAAAAAAATATTGTATTTTTAGTTTGGTTAAGTTTGTCAGATGTAATCTTATAAATAAGTGTTAAGCTGAACTCCGTTATAATACTCTTTTATTATAAATAGAATTTGCGTTAAATATAAGTATAAACAGGTATTCCTGTATGATAATACATCCTATGCTATGCCGAGATGTGACAATTTTAACTTAATATTTTATATTTACCAAAATTCCAATTTCACATATTATCAAAATTACCTAAATTTACTACATAATACCCTTAAAAATCATATCTAACTCCTTAAATACCACAATTATTATAACACATCAAATATGAATATCTTAAAATCCCTAATTATGTACTCAATCAGTAATTATTCAATTAACCCCAAAAATCCCTTAATTTCTGAAAATTAATTTCTAAAAAAGGGCTTTATAGCATTGTTTTATATCACTAAAGTAATCTACATAAAAAAAATCGAGCTCAAAACTACATTCTTAAGCCTATTTATTTCTAGTACAAAATATGCTCAGTTTTGTATGATTTCTTAATTACCCAATATTTTCAGATATAATTAAACCTAATCAATAAATCTCCATACAATAAAACATAAGAATAATAAAATTTATAATTTTTTAAATAAAATTAATAATTTTAATAAATTACACAAAATCAAGCTAAATTTGGAACTCACCAGACTTTTGGACTTTCGGCCACCAGCGACGGTCTAGAGTGTATCAGCTAGTCCAAGTGATGGGTGTGGGGTGTGGTGGTGATAGCAATTCAATTCCAGCTAGTGGTGGATCGTGGGTTTAGTCCAATTGCCTTTACTACACAGATTTTTTATAATTTTTGAAAACTAAACCCTAACTCTCTTATTTCAACCCTCTTTATTTTTTCTACTCTTGTAATTGTCCAAAGGAGCATTTGAAAAATTTTGGCTATTTATAGTGGTGTTGGGAAATTTTGGCGTATTAATTTTCACTTGACAAATGCTTTATCTCTTCCAAATTGACTTTTTAAGTGTACTAATTTAATTGGTTGATTTTTTTTTTTTCTCTTTCCTTGGCTGCCACGACCTTGATCTAGATCATTTTCCACTTCTCTAATTTTTTTTATAATTTTTCTTTGATTTTTTTATAATTTTATTTAATTATTTAGCATTTTTCTAGGATTTTTTCAAGCATTTTAGGTAACTTTACATATTTTCACCTATACGTAAATACATACGAAGCACAAGTAAATACTCCTAAGTATTATTTATATTATTTTATGATTTTTAGTGTGAATATAATTTATTTCTAACGAATCGTTAGTTATCAGAATTCATTTTACGCATTTTCAATAAATAACAAGTAATATACTTAAAATTTAATATTATAATATTCTATTATTTTATTATTTATTTTCCTAAATTAAAACTTACAAAATTACTTTTACTAATATTTCTAGCTTTGTTTTATAATTTAGGTTCGATCAAATCATTTAGTCGATTACCTTAAACTTTATGTACTAAGTTCGATCATATAGTTATAAGGCTTACAAAAAGTAGAGCAAGTTCATTTCTATTATGTTCAAGTTATTATCAGGTATTAAAATTGTTAGTATGTTAATCGAAGTTTTGGGTTGTAAGGAAGCATTATTTTCTGTTTAGTGTGCCGCTAAACCATTCGAAAAGTATTACACCATGTCAAATTTTAGTGTTTAAGGTGTTATTGGTGACCAGAATAATGGTGCTCAACCAAGTCATGGTCATAACGGTAGTAACACTCTAAGGTCGGTTAATGACAAACTTAACAGACTCGCTAACCTTATTAAGATTCTAGTCACAGTAATGCAAGTTAATAGGCAACAACCTCAAGGTATGCCGTTGCACAACCCACCTAAAAATATTCAAGAGAGAGGTTATGGCCAAGGTAACCGAACCCATCATCCAATTTGACCTCCTGAATTGGAGGAGTTGCAGACCAAGATGTTAGATGAAGACTGGAGTTAAGGGAAATTGAAGAAAATGATAAGGAGGTTGATGCTAAGGAGTATGGAGAGAAGGAAGAAGAGACTAGTTATTATCGAGTATAGGAGCGAAGACCTCAAGCTCCTTGAGAACTAGACAATGTCAAGGTCTAAATCCCACCCTTCAGTGGAAATGGAAATGTAAATGAATATTTGGAATGAGAAGAGAAGGTGTTCGATTTTTATGGATATATAAAAGATGTGAAAGTCCAATTTACTGTACTTAAGTTCTCTAGGTATACCACTATGTAGTGGAAAAATCTGAATGTAGTCAAGGCACGGGATAAAAGACAAAGTGTAAGGACTTAAGATAAGATGAAGAGATTGTTAAGAGGTAGATTCGTGCCTAAGACCTACTTATAAGATGCATTAGCAAAGTTGTGGGAACTCCGCCAAAGAGGCCAAATAGTTGATGATTATGTAAGAGAGTTCCATATGCTTATGATCCGTGTCAACGTAAAAAAACCTAAGGCTCGTACAATATCGAGGTTCATTTCTAGACTCATATTTGAGATTCATAATATTGTGGAAGTGCAAAGGTTTTATACCTTGAAAGAAGCAATTAAGATAGCGCAAAGGGTCGAAAAGTAGAGAAGGAGTGCTCTAAGTCAACTTGGGCCAATTTTCTCCAGAACCCCAGTTCTGTATTGACCCGTTTAAGCTAAGCTAAGGATAGGAATAACCGACTTGACAATAGCCAAGCAAGCTAATAAGGCCAAGTAGGACAGCCGAGCTGAATCGAAGCTAAGCCAACCTTGAGAACATAAAAGAGAGGATAGACCTTCAAATGGAAGATTAGTGAGGTAAAATACTTTAAATGCTTAAGCTTCGGACATATGGTTACTGAGTGTTCGAACCGACATGTCATGGTGCTCCAAGGAGATGTAGTAGATAGTACCGATGAGAGCGAGCCTAAAGAGGAAAAAGATGTTGGAAAGGCCGAAGCCAAAGAGGAAGAGAAGACCTGTATCTATGTTGATTACGGAGAAGTGATGACCTTAGTCCTAAGACAAGTACTGTGTTCCCTACCAAGCTCCGAGAAAGACCAAAGAGAAAATTGATTCCATACAAAGTGTACCACTAAAGGGCAATTGTGCACCATTATAGTAGATGGAGGAAGTTATATTAACGTAATTGCATAGTCCTTTGTATAGAGTTTATGTCTATCGACTTCTATGCATCTTCGACCTTACAAGCTACATTGGCTTCACAATAAAGGTACTTTACACATGGTTGAGCAAAAAACTGTACCATTCAGTATTGGGAACGTGTACAAAGGCAAAGTAGTTTACGATGTCGTCCTTATGGAAGCTTCACATCTGCTATTTGGATAACCTTGGTTGTTTAACTGATGTGCTACTGACGACGTATATAAGAACATATATGCCTTTGTTAAGGATGGAAAGAAAATTGTGTTGCAACCCATAACCCCATCCCAAGTGAATGAGACCTATAAACAGCTCACCCAAGCTAGCAAGAAAAAAGCCTTAGTGATGAGCTAAAGAGAACTCCGCGCTATTGAGAAAGCCGATGAGCCTATGATCCTATTGATTAGAAGATTGTTGGAGATGAGAGATTTAGAAGATGTTCCTGATGAGATTTGAAGCCTGCTAAATGAGTTTTCCAATCTGTTCCCCAAAGAATTGCTAAAAGGACTACCTCCAATTTGAAGCATAGAGTATTCTATTGATTTACAGCCAAGCGCTATCCTGCCAAACCGACTTGCATATAAAATGAACACTGAACAAACTGCCAAGCTGAAGAAACAAGTGAATGAACTCATGAAGCTAAGATACATAAAGGATAGCATAAGCCCTTACGCAGTACCAGCTCTGTTCATCCTAAAGAAAGATGGTTCCTAGTGTATGTACATTGACAACTGAGCATTCAACCGAATTACTATGAAATACTGATATCCGATACAGAGGCTCAACAACATGCTGGATGAACTCCATGGTGCCAAAATGTTTCCAAAGATTAATCTACGAAGTGGTTACTACCAAATTCGATAAGACTGGGTGATGAGTAGAAGATTGCCTTCAAGACTAGGCATGGACCCTTTGAATGGTTGGTTATGTCATTTGGACTTACTAATGCACTAAGCACATTCATGAGGTTAATAAATCATGTGATGTGCCCCCTGATCAGAAAATGTGTAGTCATACACTTTGGTAACATATTGGTATACAATGCCAACCTAAACAATCATATTCAACATCTTCGTGAAGTATTTAATATTTTGTGGATTGAGAAGTTATATGGGAATTTGAAGAAGTGTACGTTTTGCTAAGATGAAGTGATTTTTCTTAGGTTTATAGTGTCAAGAGAAGGAATCCAAGTAGATGAAGAGAAGATCCAAGCTGTATTGGAATGGCCAATGCTAAAAAATGCCACTAAAGTTCGAAGTTTTCATAGCCTAGCTTCTTTCTATAGGCGATTCATCAAAAACTTCAGTACCATAGCCGCCCCCTTAACCAAGCTAACAAAGAAGAGTAGTGGGTTCAAATGGAACGATCGAGCTAAATAAAGCTTTAGGGAGATCAAGGAAAAGCTCACCTCTGCTCCTGTCCTATCATTACCAAATTTTAACAAACCCTTTGAGTTAAAATGTGATGCATTCAGAGTTGGATTTGGTGTTGTCCTGATGGAAGAGCGACGACCCATCACCTACTACAGTAAGAAGCTTAATGGTGTTGCCCTAAACTATTCTATTTACGAGAAAGAGTTATACTCGCTTTTTCGAGCCTTTACTATATGGCAACATTATTTACTTTTGTTATTTATACAAACCATGAGTCTCTAAAGTATCTTGGGAGTCAGAACAAACTCTTCAAGTGATAAGCTAAGTGGTTAAAGTTCATTGAAGGGTTTTCATACGTAATCCAACATAAGAAGGGAAGCACAAACGTAGTCGTCGATGCCCTATCACAATAACAAACTGTGTTAACTACTTAATGGATAAAATTACTGGGATTTTCTCTTATCACTAAGCAATACGCCAATGACCCTCATTTCAGTCCAATTATTGAGTAGTGCCGAAAAGGAGTAGTTGTTGGATTATATTATCTTAAAGATGGCTATCCTTTTAAGGACCAAAGATTATGTATACCAAACTATTCTACACGTAAGCCGTTAGTTAGGGAAGCTCATAGTGGTGGATTATCTGATCATTTTAGAGATACCAAAACAACCAATTTGTTGAATGAAAACTTTTATTAGCCTAGTTTGACCAAAGATGTCCATAAGGTAGTTGGTAGTTAGTAGTTGGTAGTTGGTAATTGTGAAGTATGCAAGCAAACTAAGGGGAATAGAGAGCCCCATGGAGAATACATGCCCTTACCAATGCCAACCTTACCTTGAGCCGACCTCAACATATACTTTAACCTAGGGTTGCCCGGACATCTAGAGGAAAAGATTATATATTTGTTATAATAGACCGCTTCCGCAAAATAGCACATCTCATTCTGTGCCATTGAATTAATGATGCTTTATACATTGTTGATATATTTTTTGCAAGAAGTTGTCCGACTACATGGAGTACCGAAGACTATCATTTCAGATTGGGACACAAAATTCTTAAGCTACTTTTAGAAGACTCTTTAGAGAAGACTGGGAATTAAACATATATTCAACTCTAGTAGCCACCCTTAGACTGATGGCCAAACTGAAATGGTGAACAGAATATTAGGCAACTTACTCAAAGCTATTGTGGGAAAGAACTTAAAGGACTGGGATCTATACCTACTAGTTATAGAGTTCACATATAATTAGACTGTCCACAACACTACTGAGAAGACCCCATTCGAGGTCGTCTATGGTCTTAATCCTCTAATTCCCTTAGATATGATTGATGCCCCAACAGTTGCTAAAGAGAGTCAATCTGAAGTTGACTAAGCCCAAGAATTGCAAGCACTCCACTAGTCTGTAACTAGGAAAATTGCCAAGTTCAATCAGAAATAACATGAGATTGGTAGCCGAGGCTACCGAACTGCCACCTCAGTTGAGAACGATTCCAGCACTTGAGATAGAGCAAACTATCCCCTCGAGCTGATGGTCCATTTAAGGTCTTGAAGAAAGTTAACTACAATGCCTACTAGATCAAGTTACTTACTAACTATGATGTCTCTCCCACTTTCAATGTGTTTGATCTCATTCCTTACTAACTAATAGAAGAAGACCCTGTGAGCACCCCAGAAGAAGGAGCAAAGACCACTCTAGATTTAAAGACAAATCTTTCTGACCCCCAAGTAGATGATAGGAATCAGCCACTTAGACCTATGATCGGCAACCGAACTAGAAGACTCTAAGGATTCACTTGGAGGATACTAGCTTAAAGCCATATCCGAGATGGAGACTCTTATCCCGACTTGATCCCCTACTAACTTAATCGTTAGACCTTCACATGTGTTAGACCTGCTCTTGCCAAGTAGTTGTGCTCTATCAGGATAGCCGAGAAGATAGCCCATGACCATCCAAGTTGAATTCCGGAGTCGACCATAAGCATCTTACCCCAACTCAAGCTAACTGCTCTACAACGGGAATGGCTGGCCCTCGACCTGATCCAGATCAGGAGATTAGGTTAACCCTTAAATGCAAATACTTTTCTGTTTTCACTTACTTTGTATCATATTTCTAATATCTAACTACTAAGCAATACATGTCTTCTGATACAACATTCCAGAATGATTCATACTTTTCCGTAGTGAATATTCTTTTTCTCTTTTATCCATTTTAGTATGTTTTATGTAAAGTAATCCTAGTAGATAGGTATATAAACCCCCACTTACTTATACATAGACAATTAATCATTCATTAATATTGAAATTATTTACGTTTTCCTTTAAGTAACCTTAGTGTTCTCATTATCTCTCAACTTTTATCTATTTCCTTTAGTAAAAAGTAGTGGCAAATGTCAGTTCAGACTGATGAGTCACATTCAGCGAATTGTAGGCCGAGTAGAATCGAGTGATGTGTCATATCCATTTGGTAACTACCCGAACTTTGCTAGCTTTTTTTTGTTTCTTTTGGTTTGCTTCATTATGGTACTTCTCCATGTGTCTAACCTCAAAGATGCATCACGTTAGTTGTGGTTAGATGGATAAGCCTATTATTGTTTCTCATGGACTTCATCGTTTGGTTAATAACTTCAAAGTTAGATATGCACTTAAGAGGTGTTATCATTACGAAGGATCTTGTTAGGAAAGGATGAATCACCTCCTTGTGTTTTGTCATTTTTGTCTTTGAGCTTTGGGTTTTACCCAATAAGAGTTAGCTATACAAAGATTGATTATTATTCTCTTTAAGCATTTAAAGATTGGAATTTAGTAGGTCAAAAACATCATCGGTGTCTACAAGAGTAAGTTTTTGTTAGGTTAACTAGGTAAATTCTATTGTTTATTAGCAGAAAAATTTAGTTAAGCAATATATTCTTGTATTATAACAATGGTAGGGCAAACTCTATTGCCTAGTAACAATGAAGTTTTGTTAAGCAGTACATTATCGTGTTATAGTAATGGCAATCATTATAAGGATGATTTGGTTAAATTCAACATGAGTTTACTTTAAGGCCAGTGTATTCTTTTACACTAGTTGCAACATCTATGCCACATTAGAAAGGACTTGATAGGCTATGTTAAGGTTATCTCGATGATCATTCCTTTATAACAATATGTTATATACTTAAAGACTTTAAGATTAGCTTCAGCCTCCTATAATGTGCCTTCAACTTAGCCACTTACTTCTTTCTTAACATAGATGCCAAAACATAGATACAATGATTCGTTAGACATATGTCACATGTGAACATTCTAATCACATACCTCATGCATAAGAAATGAGTGTTGTGTTTTGAATAACTCTTTAAGTAGGTGGAGATGGAGGGGTTCAAAGGAGGAACGAGTAATTTCAACAAGTTTGAATAACAAGTACAGTTATAACGCATTTGTTCTACTTTATAAATGTAGAATTAAATGCCTATTCCTCATCTACAGACTTCTTCCCACGTTTGGTTAATGGAATCGTTATTTCATGGAATTGCCACTACTAAAGTAAAAGTACTGCAATTCCTTTATAAGATCAAGAGAATAAGTATTATTTAATCTTTTTACAGTATATTTTGATACCTATTTATGAGGTTTCAAAATAACTATAAGGAATTACTATTGTTTCTCTATTTCATTCTTGAAAAATTTTAATTCTACTCTTACCTTATTGTAGTTATTAAATCAAACATGCTATTAGAGAATTTGGAATACTACTATTTAATAGTATTTGACCTTTAGAGAATGGGAGAATTATATAGAAAAGATCAACGTTTAGTGGTAAGTTTAAATAAAGAATCAACATTTCGAAAAGTTCAAATAAAAGATCAACGTTTTATAAAATAGTTCAAACCAGTGATCAATATTTCAAAAAATTGAAATAAGGGATCAACGTTTCATAAAGTGATTTAAAAAATTTTATAGATTGGTTATTATGAATCCCTAATTTGTACCGCTTTATGAAATGTTTATTCTTCACTTGAACTTTTAGAAATGTTAATAATCTATTTGAACTTTTTAAAACATTGATCCCTTAATGAAACTTGCTTCTAAAAGTTGACCCCTTTCATTGTAATCCTCCCTTTGGAGTAATAATGGCTTAAATGAAGAAAACTTCATTCTTTAATATATGATCCTTTATGAGAAGAGCAAATTGGTATAAAATTTACAATCAGACACTATTATGCTTAATAAGAGATCTTGGATCGAGTTGATATTGATATCCTTTGAGATCTTGGAATATATTAAAGACTATTGACCCATTATATTGTACAATACTCTCAACAAAGTCCTTATGAAGTTGTTGGTAGATAGGCTTCAACCTTTCCTAAAAGATTTAATTCACCTAGTGTAAGCTAGCTTTATATAAGAAAGAAAACCTACTAATAACATAATTTTAATCAATGAAATCTTGCACAATTTAATGAAGAAGTCCTCTCAGCAAAGTTAGATGATGATGAAAGTAGATTTAGAAAAAGCATTTGATATGATAGAATGAGATTATTTGCTTTGAGTGCTTATTAGTTTTAATTTCATATCCAGTTAGATCAAAATGATTGATTGTTGTCTCCCCACAACATCAATAGAATTATAGGCTAATGGTTAACTAGTTAATGCCTTTCTTTCTTAATAGGGGCATAAGATAAGGGGGTCTTCTTTCCTTGTATCTTTTCATATTAGGAATGGAAATACTTAGCCAAATGATTGAGAGGCAAGCATAATTGGGAAATTAGCAAGGTTTTAAAATATGAGGGAGTTCTTTATGCATTTCACACATAATTTTTGTTAATGATTTAGTTTCAGTAGCTAAAGCTTATGTAAATAATGTAACTATTATTAAAGAAGTTCTAGGTAACTTCACCAAGTTGTCGAGTTTAAGGATTAACCATAATAAATTGATTGTGTATTTTTCAAGGAACATAGTACAAAACGTTAAGTAAGATATAATGGATATTTTGTCACACCTCGAAAAGGTGAAGTTACAAAAATCCAACTGTATGAACCATTATATGATAAAAGCTGACCTTACAACCATTATCATAGATCTAGTTCACACTAAGCGAACCCAACTCAACCACTTTGAAGCGTTCAATTCTATAAATCCTTGTTATAAACCTATGGAGTAAATCTTAAAAATGATAGTTAGAAACAATTTTGTAAAGAAATCCTCCCTTTAGATTTAAGTTTGGTTCATAAAACTAAGTAAGTATTTCTAACTTTCAAGCATTTACAAAGTTGTATCCGTAAGGAAAAATAACAAGCTTGGTAAGAGGATTGTAAAGGTTCATAGGTTTACAACGCAAAATATACATATTTATGATAGAAAACTAAAGGGCCACCTAAGGAAATCTCAATAGTTTTCTCAAAAGTTAGTAAAACAATAATTAAAACCAGAGTTTAGTCAATTCTTCCTAATCCTCACTTTTCAACTTTGCTTTCTAGTTTTTTAAGTTAAGTGGAATGCTTGTAAATCTACTTAAAACTTACAAAACCACTAGAAGGGAATAAGAGATAACTTGCTTGGTAAATGGAACAGAGATAGTAGTATGCATTCAACACATCATAAACAAGTTTTCAGCTAAGATAATTAGATGCAATGCATATATAAGTACATGTCATTACACAATGTTATTTTATCCGTTGTGAGATTAGAGAAATTGCTCGCGCTTTAATCCAGATTAAGGAGTATGACACCGCAAACTTGTGAGTTGAAACCAAACCAGGGATTGTGCAAAAGATAATACCTTCCACCTAAGACTCTCTTCGAACCACAACCCATAACTTTACCACGACCACTTTTTTTGTCACTTAATTCGACTAAAGGTGGGGAAAAGATTATTTTGGTTATTCTCATCCAAGGGGGTCCATATTTGGCCTAAGAATCCTAGTTGTTAACCTTAGCGGGTTGTTATGCAAGTTGGTTTAGAAGTTAGGTTAAGTTTGAGTTGATTCATTTTTGGGGTAAACAACTAATTTAGACAAACCAACAAAAGAAAATACATAGAACAACCACAACATGGAGCTCAGCTCTCATAGTAACAAAGCGATATTTAGGCATTGTGTGGCACATGCATATATAACTATATTATAATCACAAACCAAAAGCATACCAAAGCTTCCAAGTACTTAAAAATGCTATGAAACATTAATCTCACTTACCTAGACTCTTTGTTGGTCAAATTATCATAAAGTACTCATTGCTCAATAAAGTGTGGTTGAAGTATGCTCCTTTATTGGAAATTCACCTATTATAAATGATACTTTTAGTATTTATACAAACTATAAAATATCATTATTCTATTTACTATTCTTGGTCTTAAGTTAATTATCTTTAGTTTATAAAGTTATTATATCCAAGCATTCAGTTTCCAAAGTCATTTCAAATTAAATTTTTTTTGTTCCTTATGCTATCCTTTGATTCGTCCTTTGTATTAACATTTAAAAGATCCTCTAAATTCAATTTACTTTGAAGGTTTTTTTTTTTCTTCTCTCTTTTTAAAACATCCTCTGACATATTCTTCGAATCCAACCTAATTGTATATTACAATAGATACCCTTTGATTTAGTCTTTGAATATGATTCTAATATAACATTTTACTTAACTATCCTTTAATTTCTCTTTTGTTTCTATGTAAATATTAAATTTCCCATTAATATTTGCCACTCCTCTTGATGTCTATTTAAGATCTTCATTCATCCCACAACCTAAGTAAACTCCATGCGACACATTATTTATATAAAATATTAAGGGTACATATTTAAGAATTTAGCTATATATCTACCATATCCTTGAAATCCACCACCTATATTAGTAGAATTCAATCCCATATCACCATCCATCATTAGATTGTATCTAAAAATCAACTGTAAATTAGATTCTAACTATGGTTCTTAAATACATGTATAGCTTGAAAATCCTACTTTTAGTATGATTTATGAGCTCAAAAATTAACAAAATTTTATTAATATTCCACTTTAATTTGCCATAAGTGTTAGTTGTATATAACTAACATTATTTTTTAAAATACATAACATTTAACTCCATTGTATAAAAATCTCACATAATGTATTTTGACATATAAACATCCTAGTAAATATAAACTAACAAATTTGGCCAACAATATGTACCCATCAAGATGGCAAGTTTTGCTCAAAGGAAAGCATTACTAATGTTATAAATGTAATCATAATAGCAAATTATGCCTCCTTTACATGTTATTACTTGTGTAATAATTATCATTTTCACTTTGCATTGTAAATTTATAATGAAATAATACATTTACCAAAGTAAAATAGGTTAAAAAATAAGACATACCTTAACATTGTTGGAATTGTTTGCCTCGGTTTTAGTCATAAATATTTCCTTGGATAAGCGTGCCCTATTGATCTTCTTCTTGTTCCAAGAAAAGTCTGGCAACAACCAGTCGATGAATAACCTCTATCACATCGACACCCACCTTTACAAGATGATGGCTAAGAAATCGTCCCTTAGTTCGATTTGCCATTTATAGGAAATGGGTATACTTAGTTTTCTAAATTCTCAAAATGATCTTTCAGGAAGTTATCATCCTTTTTCTTCCCCTTCTTTTCTCTCCCGACTCCTAGAATTTATATGTCACATTTATTATAGTTGATTAAATTTATTAGTTGCAAATTCTTTAGGTCTCTCTAGCTAGTGTAAAAGCTATTTGGTCCAATAGCATGATGAAACAAAGTCATTAGGTTTCCATTTCATATTAGAACAGCAGTTGCATGATATGGTTATTTTTATTATTATTATTATTATTATTTTTATCTATTTTAATGCATGTCTTGTTATAAGTCTACGTTTCCACTAAATGAATGTTCCTATAATCAATTCCAAGTGCGGCAAATGTCAAATTACTGTATGTTTCATTATTTGCTAATGTACATGCATCAAATTTTAATAAATTCTAATATTAAACAAGTACATACATATATATGTACATCACCGTAATTTCCGTAAACATGTGGCTTTACTATCACCCCTTTGGTGTACTTTTACATACTAATATTATTAATAATACATGCCTTATAACATCTCTATTATCTCTCACAATTTAATTTATTTAACATAATCATGTTATTTATTAGTTTCTAGTATCTACATAATTTATAACTAAAAGTTTGTTAGTAATTGGAATCTATTTCACGTGTTTCCAATAATTATAGAATAATATATATAATGTAGCTATTTTAACTATATTATTATTATTTTATCATATTTTTTGAGATCTATGTATGTGAGGTCTCTTTATATCCCGAGCCCACACATAAATTTTCTAACTCAATTGGATTATTTTGACAAACATCCTAAATCCACTCAAAACCTAATCGTGAGAGTATTAGGCTTAAATAATAATTATACTAGATGTTTATACATGCTCTTTAAATATTGTTTTATGTCATCTTATAAATTTTGTTACCCATATAATTTTATCCCTAATGTCTAGTTAATTATTGAAACTCATCTTACGTGTTCCAATAAATAATAAGTGTTGTATTAAAAATTAGCTTTTTAGTTATTTTATTATTATGTTTATAAAATCTAAACTTATGAGGTCACTTTGTTTATTATATATGCATATATATATGTATATGTATATATCTAGCTAAGTCGTAAAACAAACGTTTAATCGAATTATTTTCCTAAATGCCCTGAAACTAAATGCATATGACCTATATACTAAAGTATAGGGCTCACCATTTACTTGACTCAATAGATGCTATGATCGAACTACATTTGAGTGCAAATAAGAAAAACTACCTTTGGAAAATATTTAGGTTTTCCTTTCTGTTAGTTCCATAAAAGATATTAAGAGAAGGAATGAATTGATATCTTTAAACTTTTTGAAAACTTTTTTGATATAAAAAATAATAAAGTTATCCCTCTTAACAACTTATATTGGTGAAAAAAGTGATATTTTAATAATTTAATACATAATAATTAATAAAGCAAATTAAAAGAGTAAGGAAGAAGAATATCAAACTAAAGATTTATAGAGATTTAGCCTTTGGCCTTTTACTTACTACTCTCTTCTAACTTCACTGCCGGGGACCCGCTCTACTTTACCGGTATAATTCCACTTGATCCACTAAATCAAATCATAAAGAAATTACAAGCATTCGTCACACATGGACTTCATAATACTCTACTCTGTCTATCTAGCTTTTCTACAATCTAAACTAATTATAGATCTACAGAATACAAATGTGTTTGTCTCAACACTCAAAAAATAAATAAAAGTTACAAATTACAAGTGAAAATAAAAATAAAAATCTCAATTAATTTCGCTCTCAAGAGAAATAACAATTGTTGTATAATTTAATTCAATGCAACTTTCTGAAAAAATATCTGAAGGACTTTCTGTAACATTTCAAAAGGTAAAATCTGATCAAGTTCTTTTTTTTTTTGTGTAGCAAAAACTTTTTCTAGAGTTGTTAAATAACGTTTTGAATCCTCTCTCTTTTTATATTGAAATCTTCCAATGACTAATTTGTTGAAGATTATCTTCATTTTTGTGTTCATCCAACCATTGTTTATTAAAGATAATCCTTAGATATTTTGAGAAGATCTCGATATTTTGAGAAGATCTCAATATTTTGAAATTCAAAAACAACTCTCCTTATCTTGTTTTGATCAAATATACTTCAATCCATAACCACTAGATAAGCTTCTGATTTTCAATTTGACAAAGAGGTATGCTTTATTAGCAACTCCCAGATAAATCTCATATTCAAATTTTGAAATTCCACAAAATCCGAATCAACCTTATCCTTATTCGTATTTGTGCATATCTTGATTTATCAAAAATAAATTTGCTCAAAAATAATCCCCAAGGATCATGATTCCATTTTAAGTAAATCAGGATTAAATGTATTTCACTAATACACCCAATCTAGTGAAATTAGGCCTTGTGGAGTTCGAATATAATATGAATTAAAATTTAACATCATAAATTTTCAGATTAACTTTTTGAATAACTTTCTAAAGAATATCAATCTTCTTTTCTCTAAAGTCTTTAAATAAGCTTCTAAAGTGATGTACCAATTCTTCTTATAAAAGCTTCTGAAACACTTTCTGAAGATTTTCAGACTAGTCTCTTTTTCAAACAATTCAAAACTTCTGAATAAGTTTTTGAATGCATCTCAATTTGTAATTTTAAACTTTATGAATAGCTGCTTACGTATTAATTCATTAGTGTTCTTCTAATTTTATTATCATCAAAATCCACAAGAGATATCTAACACTTTCATTTAAGGAGAAAAAGCAAATGCTATAGAATTAAATATCATTATTGAAAAAGTGCAAAAGAAGTTGTCTAGTTGGAAAGCCAAGTAACTTAAGATCTATAGAAGAGCCATACTCATGAAGTCGGTTTTAGAATCTCTCCTTACTTATACATGCAAGTAACAAAATTGCCTGCAAAAGTTTTGCATAAGGTTATGCAAATCACTTGTAATTTTTTTTGTGAAATAGTATTAATGATGCACATAAAACTCATTGGATTGGGTGAGATAAGATAACATTACCTAAGGAACTTGTAGGCTTGATTTTATTAGTCTTCAAAAGTGCAACCATGCCTGCCAACTAAAAAGATATTGGGAATTTAAATCTTGGCATGTGGTAAAAGGTAAGCGGACCTATCAATTTGTAGTATAGTTCAATTAAAATGAATATCATTCTCATAAGGACTATAAGTATTAATATTGATTATTTCTTTATTATCTAATAGGTAAATTCTATTTGAAGAAACAAAAGGAGATTAAACTACTTTGCAACTAATTATTAATCTAATAACTAATCAAGACTTGAATTAAAACAAGAAAGTAATTAACTCAAAAAATTAACTTCAAGATGCAACTACGTATGTAGATTTTGCTTCCCTTAGAATTACACATGTGACTTCTACTCAAGATAATCTTATTTCATATTTAATTTCTTTGACCAGGAGAATCTCTAATAAAGTTAATAACTTTCTTAAGTCTGTTAACCCTAATCTTTAAATTACCTATTATAATCTCTTCCCAATAGTATAATTAAATATCACATTAAAAAAACAACAAATTCTCATAAAAATTACAATCAAGAACCAAAAAATTCTTGCAACTTATCTCTAAGCTTGCAATAATTTTCATCAATTATACCTAAATCTAATCGTACAAGTAAGCTCTTAATTTTCTCGCACAATACCAAATATTATATCAATACCTTGGAAATGTCCATCTAATGTAATAAAGAACACATAATTAAATCAAAAAAATCAAAGATCTTGTTAGATCTTATAAAACTCAGTGTCACATAGCAATCCTAGCTTTCGCAAAACCTAAATACAATAATTTTACTCGCTAATCATGGTAAAAAAAAACAATCTTAAATCAAATCTAATGAGAACATATAAATAAAAGCCATAAAAACTAAGAAAATCTCTAGAAGCTTGAAATGCGTTGCTATTTTGTACCTTTTTGCCCTTGGAGTCTCCTTAAAATTAGTCTGAAGAAGTGAGACAAAAATCCCTCAATAACCCTTTTATAATGCACATGCAATTCCTTCTTAACTGCAAGTGATATGGTTGAATAACATGGTTGTATCACTTATATCTTACAAATCTCAACAAATCTTTTTAAATCTTTTCAAATCTGCTATTAACACAATTTGGGATATAGTCGTGTTATCAAGTTGTGTCACTCATTGTGAACTACTCTATTCAGCTAAAAAATCTTCCTTACAATCGATACAATGATGTCGCTGCTCATGTAACTTCCAAACTTTATAACTTCTTCATTTTAACTCCAAATCGAGTAAAAATTATTTTTATTTTCTTGTTTTCTTCCAAAGAACGTTTCAAAACTTAGAAATAAAAATTTGACTCAATTAAATATCATTTTCTTAAAAAAAACCAAAAGTTTAAGGAAATATGCTAAAAATCACTATAATAAATATAGTCAATTAGAAGCTTATCAACATATTCTTTAGCTAGCTTAGTTAAAGTAAAACATAAGAGGTCAAAGTTGGAAAATGATGTACCTAATCTCATTCATGCCTTGCACTTAGTCAAAGATCTTTATGACAAGCATCAATGGCTTGTGAATAATGGGGTAATCATGTTAGGTAATGGTAAGAGTAAAAAATTTTGATGGGATAAATAGTTTGACAATTACACTATTAGGCAAATTATGCAAGGTCTAATTCATTTACATGCACAAGACCTAATAGTTTGTGAATATTGGAAAGGACCACTCTCTTAAGATGAGGAGAAGATTGATTTTCCAATATCTGATCTAATTATGGATTTTACAAGTCCAATTGTATTCTTAGAGAAAGAAGATCAAATATGTATTTAAAGAAATTCCAGGTTGTGAATATCGCTTGTTGATATTTAGATTCGGCTAATGAATGTTAATGGCAACAGTAATCTGAATTGGAAATGAATTTAACATTCTAGTTTTCCTCCAAAAAATCAAGTTTCCACTTTAGAGGATTTAACACAATTATTTGCCAACCACAATAAATTTAAGGCAAAGGACTTTGCTTATTACCTCCTATCCTAGATGTAGGGATCTTAAGGAAACCTTATGGCATGTCCTTGGAGACCATCCAAAACATAATAATATTGTAAACTATTGGCAAACCAAGAACCCTAGTGCTTCTCAAGTCATATGTGATTTTATGACTTAGATAAAGTTTAATTGTCACATCAAAATAAAAGATGTCACACAAACTAAGCTTTTGAAAGCTTTCCTTTTCCGTTTTATGTTATGATATATTTGGTTAACACAAAATTGATCTCTTTTTCAACCAAATCTTATGATATAAATCTTCAAGAAGTTTATGGAAAGTTAGTCATGAACATTAGGTAGTCTTAAGGAAAGATAAGAAATTTCATAAGCTTATGAGCCAAGAATTTGCTACCTCCAATTTAAGAACCATGGGTGTGCTTGGATACGAATAGTTTAGTAAACACACTTACTGACTAAGCAACAACTGGTGGTGTTATTAAAAAGTCTGATGGGAATTAGATTTTTGGTTACTCTTATAAGCTAGGTAATATTGACATTATTGCCGTTGAGTAGTAGGTTATTTACTAAGGTCTTCTTCATTGTATCCAAAAAGGATTGTTGTATGTAGACATTAAAACTAACTCAAAGCTTGTTGTTGCTCTTTTATATTCAAGTCATGGTTCAAAGCTCATGCATTATCATGTGTTAAATACTTGCAGGGAAAATTCATCGTACTTATGACAATGGTGATTGAAGTTATTCCATGAGGAAGGATCAAAGCTATAGATTGGTTAGCTAGATGTGTGCAACATGGATTTGCTTCTCATTATTTTTTATTTTTTATTTTTGAAAATGTCTTTGATGACCTTTTAAATAATTTGGTTATTGATATTGTAAACCCTACTATTTAACAAGCATGTGAATCAACTAAGAATATTTCTCGAACGTTCTCAAGGATCAACTAAACTAAGAATTTATATTTATATCTAAAAACAAACTTAGTTTTTTAATTCAAAAAATTCACTAGTAATAAAAACTCAAATACAAGAACAATGGATCTAAAGTCACCTAAAACCCTAAAATAATTGAGAACTTATAACCTTAAAGAACTAATTTAGAAAATTCCATGATTTTATGATAAATAAATCATAACTTACAAGTTAATTTAAGAACCAAACTCTAAAAGAATAACATATAAGACAATCTCCTTATTTTCATGCATAAACTATATACATATGGATAAGTAAGCCAACCAATCATCTTAAATAACTTATCAATTGAGAGTTAGAACCAATTATCAATTGATAACTTATTAAAAGCTATTGGAACCAATTATCAATTGATAACTTATTAAAAGCTAGTAATAAGATACTTTCCATTTATCACTATAACTTATACTATATATGGATAAGTTATCACATTATCGTATCAATTCAATTTTCAAACAAGTGATACACTTTCCACACATAACCAAACCGGTAAACCCACTCCTCTTTTCTCTCATCTTTTATTTCCTTTTTCTCACTTCAAACACAAAACAAAAGAGAAAACCTAACCCTACAAAATCTACACATTGTCGCCACTTTCTTTTGCTTCCACACTCATGGTACAAACATTGTTTTGTTGCCTTCCTTATCAACTTCAAAAACCATTTTTAGAAACTTTGGAATATCCCTAAAGCCTACCCTAAACATTAAGATCTTAGTTATTAAAAGAACTTGCAAGAAGAGGAAGGAAAGTAACGAGCTAAGAGGACTCTTAGTTACATAACCACCCTTTTTTACGCTTTAAGAACGAGTAAGTTTATTTCTTTGTTAAAGTATTTTAGTATGCCATATTAGAAGACTACATTTTCATAAAGATATTAGCATGAATATAAGGTGACGAAATAGTTAGACCACTTTAAGAAATAAGTTTATGAATCTTTCACATAAAAGTTGAAATATAAGCATGCTAAATTGATATTTTGTAGGATACATGTTTAGCACTTAGAATAGAAGTTTGTAAGTTAAGAAAATCATGAAATATGTATATGGAAAGGGAGATAACATGCTGAACGTGTAGGGTATGTAGGATATTTAGATGTTATTTTTTACTTTATGCAGTCACATATGCTCAAATCTAGCTTCAAGTAAAGGAAAATTCATTACATAAAGTTTTTATAAAGAAACTAATTTTTTAAGATGTGAATTATGGCATAGAGTTTATGATAAGCAAGTGATCTATCATTTTTATGTAGTACATAAGCTAAATAATCACCTTATAGAAGAGAAATTAAGTTGGAGTTGAAATATGAATAGCATAAATTCATAACCTAATATCTAAACTTAAGAGAACTAGGAAATAAGTTGAAAAACCAAGCTAGTGACCCTTGTTCCAAACTGTCTAGAACTGGAACTACAAGAAAAGTCACATAAAAATATGATAAAACCGAGTAAATAAAGTGAAAAAAACAACCAAAGCAAGCATAATAAGTGTATAAAGCTTTAAACTCAAAACCGAACTTAAAACACTTAAGGTAAGCTAAGAACTCTAAGTTAGGCCTTTACCAAATTTCTTACCAGCACCTTAATCTATCAATAAAATTTGTTTTGAGACCTATGAGAAGCTCACATAATACTCCCTAAGCCCACCAAAATGACTATTCTTAGTTTAGACCAAAAATAAGCCATTTAATTATTTAAGCCCATATAAAAGTCCAAGAAGATGTTGATAGCACCAAGGCTATAAAGCAAGGATGGAAATCTGACTTTAAAAAGTATTTTAAGCTTAAAATAAAATTGTAAGCCTGAGCCCAAAAGATTCCCTATGATACCTAAAATATTTCCTAAGATAACAAAAAGCCCAACAACCAAACTAAGCCTAAAAGAGCACTAAACCATAAGGACTGCTATTGTTCTGATCAATGGACAAATTTGCATGCCACAACTCGAAAATGTAACCACACCACATTGAAGTACACTTAAAAATGATAAAAATCGACCACAAGATCATAAAAATCGAATTTAAAATGAGAAAATTATACGCAATTGAAGTTTTAAGTAAAAATTGGGAAAAATACGAAACTAAGTTAAAAAGTGTAACTTAAAGAATTTTAGGTTAGTCTTCCAACTTTATCTTAAACTCTTAACTTCATCATATTTGCGATGTTCAAGAGACCCAACCATGGGAGATGATCTGCTCTCAGATTACTACGACTGATTCACCATAGATGAGTGAGTGATTCTTGATAACATCATGCTTAATTTTGCTTGTAGTGTAGTCGTACTTAAATTTATAAAATGAATTGGAATGCTTGTAGGCTATGGGAAATACATGTGTACTGTATTATGATTCAATGCCATGACTTGCTAATGAGATAATAATGAGAATTGTTGTGATAATAATATTCATGGATTGTATGGAATGAAATTACTTGATCACAATGGAAATTGAATAAATGAAGCATTCAACTAAGAAAATCAATGAGTCATGCATTTCTCATGTTTACATTATAACTATACTGACTGCCACCTTCCGTACAAGATGGGAAGGGGCTCACAAGAGCAGGGTCTCCTGTTAAGATTAGACAAATGTGTCATTTATATTATTGAATCTCTATCCTGAGCTTTGGAGCTTATTGGGCGCTAAGGAATGCTAACCGTTAGTGAAGAATTGTGTCTTGTAACTTTTGCTTAGGGTGTATGATGTAGATTGTAGAGGCCACCACATTGCTAGATCTAAAAATTTTGGCTTAAAAATTTAAATTTTTGAAAAGGAAAGTATATTTTCCATATAAAAAGTAAAGTTGTATATAGTATATATTTGTTTGAGTTGATTTGAGCACGTTAGTGCAAGTGGAATAAAAACCCAAGTGTTATGACCTGGTTGATAGTTTGTGTCGGTTAATTATCTTTAACCCCGACTATAAGGAGCATAATTCTGAGTTGCATACAATTCCTAGGTCGTTGCATTCTGATTGTTCATTGATTCATATGTTATGCATTTAAATAATATTGTTTGTACGGTATGGTGGAAGGACTTACTCACTAAGCGTAAGCTTATACTCCAATAAATTTCTTTTGTTACAGGACCATCTTTTTGTTCATCCAGGCTAAGGAATGTCTAAGATAAGTCTTACGCTAAGATGGGGTATAGGTCCAAGAAGAGAAGAGGGAATTTTTGTATAAATAGTGAATTGTAAATATATTAACTTATTTAGCTAGATTTTCTTATTTCAGATTTTCTTAAGATTTCAAATACGTTGTAAAATTATTTTGTCATGGAATTCAACAATTCCACACACCAACTTTAGTATTTTTGTAATGAAAAGTTAATTTTAGTCATCCTGCTTACTATTACTTATCTATGAGCCTGATGGTAACATGGAGTGGAAGGGGCCTTACGTGTCATATAGAAGACCTATAATCAACGAAGGGGTTGATTGTATATCTTTATGCGGTATACGGTAATTTATCATGACAATGATACTGTTTGGATCGTAATAGACATACTTGGTTTTAATTGCACTTATTAAACTAGAGTATTTTCTGCTCCTTCTACTCTTTTGTGCTTTAAGCAAGATCAAGCTCCTACATGAGCAATTTTGTACAATGATGTTCAAAATGAGCAAATGTGAATAGTTTATGTTGATTAGTTTCCTTTTTTACCTAAAAAAAAGAAACTACAAGCAATAATCACTGTTACATCTTTCCAAAGGTTAGATAAACCACTTTTAATAAATCAAATTTTGAGCTCATCAATTCAAAACTTCTTAAATTATCATAGATATTTAGATCCTATTGCTAATCAAACTCATTTTAAATTATTCATGCTTTAATCATTTTATATAAAGAATATATATATATATATATATATATATTTCACTTCCATTTGTTTTCTCCAATTTATACTTTCCTTTCAATTTAATCACTTGGGAAAATGTCAAGTAATTATAAAGGATGAGTAATTAATTAGGCATAGAATATAGACAAAAACGATGCATGCCCCCAATTAGACTTATGTACGGTCTGGGTCGGAATTGTGACTTAGATCAAAATCGCCCCGATGGGTCCATGACCCAAACTCGAACCCGTCTCATTAATCAGACCCGCCATGACGAACAAGCAAGTTGGTGGGTCATTAACGAGTCTAAATTGAAGATCGATCATGACCTGGCGAGTACAACCCACCCTAACCCAGTAGGTCAAGCTGTAAACTTTTTTTTTTTTTTCAAATTTTTCCACTTTTCTAAGTATAGAAATTAAAAAAAAATGTTCATTTAATGAGTTGTAGCAAAACTTGCCCGTATTGCCTAAAATTATTATCTAACCCATATACTATTAACTAGCCTCCATTATACATTATTCTCTTAAGTAACTTCACTTGCACATTCACATCACATGGATCGCTTTTTTGCCTTTAGTTAATACCTGTACTTTGAAACTAAAGTTGCAAATTCACAAGGCCTGCTTGTTGCTTTTAAGTAAATGCACTTGCACTTTGAAGTTGGAAGTGGACCATAATTAAGGAAAGATAGAGAAATAAGCGAGGCAAAATTCAAAAGTGATGATATGATTAAACAAGGCAAATGAAGAATACACGTGTAGAAGAAATTACAGACAAGAGATTGTGAAGGATAAATTGTAAATTCAAATTTCAAAATGGGAAATTATTACTTTGAAAAGCCTATCAATTGAGCAAACATAATCTGAAAAGCTGTGAAAAAAAATTGATGTTGTTAATTAAATGTATGCAAGTAAACATTAGAGTTTAGAAAATAAAAACCCCATAAATTGGAGAATCGCATTCAACTTGAAGAATTGCATTCAATTTGAATGCACAATTTTTTCTACTATCTATTTTGCACAACACAACTTTGCTATCTAATACGTTTGATTTCTTATTCCAATATAATAGTGCCTACATATATTTACTTTCGTATCTCTAACTTGTATTAATTTTTAACATATAAATTCATATAATTTTTTTTTTCATTTAGCAACCTGTATTTTAGATTATGCCAAGTTTTTTTTTGTAGTGTAACGGCTAAGAACACTGGTAGCAGCAAAGGTAATGCATAAGGATTATCCAATGCCCCTATGTAAAATGTGGAGCTGGCTTACGATTTCCAAGACTTTATGCAAAATTGAGCTGTTGATGTAATGCAAAGTCTTCCTCCAAGGTTTAGGCAAATGATGCCTATTTATAACTTTGATGTGGATGAAGAGGATGCAATCAAGGAAGAGGAGCAACATGAGTGAGAGGTGGAAAGCCCTCAAGGTACTGGAGGGGAACCCAACAGTAAGCCACTAAGGCCATTAAAATCAAATATATTTACTAAACATTTCCGCAAAGTTGCAAGTGAAGATGGAAATATTCATGCATTTTGTAATTATTGTAACAAATATTATGCATGAAAAACTGATGACAGATATGGAACATTGAGAAAGCATATGTGGGGAAAGCACCTAACAAAGTATGGCCTAAAGAATACCCAATAGCAAATAGTAAGGCCATCCCATCGCAATGGTCTGTATTGTTCCATTTCTCTAAGGAAAAGCAATAGGAAAGTTTGTATAAAATGATAGCTGGTATGCATATCTCTTTTGAGGTAGGTAATAATCCATTTCTCACATCATATGGACAAGAATGTTTAAATCCCAATACTTAAGTCATTTTTTTCATGACCATTGTATAGAACGAATATTTATCTTTACCACATCGGTAAGCAACAACTTGCAGCTATGCTAAGCGCTCTTGATACACATAGTTTCATTTATGCGGACATATGGACAAATAGATAGAATAAAAATGCATACATTGGGGTTACTTACCACTGAGTGGATGAAAAGTGGCAACTACAAAAGAGGTTACTTGCATTATGAAAATTTAACAACCACCACACGGCGTAAAATATTTATGACATTCTATGCACTATTCTATAAGAATACGAGTTGAGCAAAAAAATATTCTTTATTGGTTTTGTTAGATATCTCTCATACATTTTAATGATAACAAAAAAGGTTAAAAGCTAATGAATCTTTAAGAATGTAAACTTACAGAACGATTTTTAGAAAGTTTACTTTCACAAAATAAAGTTGCATTCAAAAGCTTATTCAGAAGCTTTGAATGGATTACAAATAGTCTATTCTGAAAAATCTTCAGAAAAGTATTTCAGAAACTTTTATAAGAAGAATTGGTATAATACTTCAAAAGCTTATTCAAAAACTTGAGTAACAAAAGGCTGATACTCTTTAAAAGATTATCGAGAAAGGAAGTCTGGAAAGCTTACGTTGAAATTAGTCTTTAAATCATATTTAGATTAATCAAGCCATAGCTCCACTAGATTAAGTGTATTAGAAAAATACATTTAATTTCGTTTTACTCAAGATATAATCATGATCCATAGGAATTATTTTTAAGCGAAAATATATTTAGATAAATCAAGATATATACAATCTTGGATAAATTAAGATATTCGATTTTCGTGGGATTTTAGATTTTGAACACAAGGCTTATCCGAAAATAACTAACAAAAGCTAATCTTTTTAAATTCAAATCAAAGCTTATCTAGTAATTATAGATTGATGAATATCTGATCTAAACAAGATAAGGAGAATTAGCTTTGAATTTTCAAATGACCGAGATCTTCTCACGAAAATATTTAAGGATTATCCTTTTCTTTCTAACGGTTGGATAATTATGAAAGTAAAGATAATTTTCAAATTTTTAGCCGTTGGAAAAACTCAATATAAAAGGAAAAGGGATTGAAAACGTTGATATATAACTCTAAAGAAATAATATTGTTGCATAAAAATTTCTTAATCAGTTTTTACCTTCTGGAAAGCTTCAAAATGTTCTTCAAATACTTCTTCAGAAAGCTGTACCGAATCAAAGTTCTACAACAAGTGTCGTTTCTTTAAAATACAAAATTGTTTGAGACTTGTATTTTTGTTCTCACTTGTAATCTCTATACTTTATTGTAGAGAAAAGTAGTTTGTACTCTATAGATCTGTATTAGCCTAGATTGTAGAGAGGTTAGATAGGCAAAAAATAGTATTATAAAATCATTGTGATGAATACTTGTAATTTATTTATGATTTGATTTAACAAATCAAGTGAAACGGCTTTGTTGAAGTAGACCGGTCACCCGACAATAGAGTTAGAAGAGAGGAGTAGGCAGTAGGCAGTAGGCAGTAGACAGTAGACAGGAGGTCGAAGCTCTATTAAATCTTTGCCTAATTTTCTCCTTCCTTACTCTTTTACTTTGTAATTTTATTATTATGCATTAAATTGTTAAATATGACTGCTCGCCATTATAAGTTATTAAGAAGAGTAATTTCGTTTTTGTTTAATGAAAAAGTTTTTAAAAATTTAGAGATATTAATTCGCACACACACCCCACCCCCACTCTTCTTAATATCTTATATGGGACCAACAGGTTTTGATAATGATACAACCAACATGGCATCAATACCGATGCTATAAAAACTATGCCAGCCTACACTCAAGGGCACATTCTTATACATTCATTGTGTATGTCACATACTGAACTTATGTGTGAAGGATGGTTTGTCTTATTTAGACTTCAAAATGTGTCTCATCAAACAAGTAATTAATCAAATTTTAGACAAATCAATGATTCATAAGAAATGGATGAAATTTTGCAAAAGTATTGGGAAATGCCTAATAAAATTCAAAAGAGATGTATAACATAAGTGAAAGTTAATGTATAAGCTCATCCAGAGTGTTATCCCATTCAAAGATGATTTGTGCCAATTCATTGTGCAACATATCCAGGAGGTTTCACTATACCCAAGTGATTAGGAAAATTACACTAGGTTACTTGTTATATTAAAAAAAATTTATGATTACACTAAGACATTTTCATAAGTATACCAACCAAGCTCTCATTTGTTTGTTATGGAAGCGGTAAACATACTAGTTGCTCTGGCGAATGCACATTATAATCCACTCTTACAACAACCTATTAACGATATGGCTTTTAAATAGTTGACTTATTATAAAGAAATTTTTTATATTTATCTCCTTACTATTGAATTGGATCCTCATACGAAAATTGACGGTCTCTCTAATTATATAAATAATTACTATGACTATGTCGATAAGTTCTCTGATACATAAGATGTTTACTCAATTTCTACAAATAATGTCCTTTAATGAACGAACTAGGTATTACATGAGTTGTTTCAACATTTTTCATACATTTACGGTGGTTAAGTTCCGATGAGTCTATTAACCCATACTACTACCCAGCTAAGTAATGTTAGTAATTTACATATTGCAGATCGTCTGCTATCACAAAGATTGAAAAGGCAAAAAGGTTTTAGTGAGGCATCAATGGAACTTGAAAACTACCTTAACATAGCTTTTGAGTTTGATGACAACATTCACATTCGAGACTTCGATGTCATCAAGTGGTGGAAGAGGTGTATAAAAGCATTTCCAATTCTTTCTTGAATGGTAAGACATTTTCTTGAAAAACATTAGGCTAAACTTGAGAGAGAGAAAATGGGGGGGGGGGGGGGGTGGGGAATGGGATGAATTGAGTTTCGGGACAAATTTCAATTCTTTTTCAATATAAACGACTAAATACACTAATAAAAGTAATCAAAGCAACAATAAAGTAATAATAAATGCGAAAATTAAAAAAATAGAGATAAAGAAGATTAAGTCCGGATTTAATGTGGAGTTTGGACCGCCCGTAGTCTCCACGGACACACAATACCTCCAATCAAGGACTTCACTTTCTCTTTATTGATTTCACAACTCAATTGCTCCAAGAACTACACAAGCACACACAATCTCTTTTACACACAACTAACTCAAGGGTATTACTTTCTACACTCAAGATTACATATGTGAGGACTTTCAAACACCATAACTATGTCTCTTTTTGTTTGATAGCAAATAGATGTACAAAAGACCAAAGAGAAGTAGAAATCAACTCAAGAATATAAGAAAATGTTTTTAAATTGTAGTAGAATATCAAATCTTTTAAGTTTTTAGTCGAGTTGTTGAGCTTTTATAACAACTCATTAAATTCTTCCCGTTGCTGTACATTAAATGCTCCAACGGCTACTTGAACTTAACTCACTAGCGTATCAATATTTTGAACTACTGGGAAGCCGGTAAAAAATACTCCATCGGCAAATCGACTCCTCTAAGTCAGTGAGCTTTTCTTCGTATTTTCTAGGGCTTTATACTGTTAGCCCGATTCTACCTTAAGTCGTTAACTCAGTAAGCAAAATATTATCTGAAAATTTTTTTCAATACAACAAACAAATACTCTTTTGCATTCTAACTTCAAGATTATTTCATTACCACTTAAAAAATTAAATTTCTTGTAGAGATAATTGATATATTTAATTATTAAGTAAGCTAATTGATCTTATTCAATTATCTAAATATAATCAAATAATACTTAGTTTAATCATCCACTTATTTTGTTCTCTTCAAAGACCAAATATTTAGATATACGCTTTTTGTTTTGTTTTCATCAAAATCAAATAATAAACCCTAAGTTTAACAATCCTCGCGACTCCTACATCAATAGTTGCTGTTGAACAAGCTTTTAGCACGATTAAATTAATTTTAGATGATCTTAGAGCATTTTTATCGATAGTAATTGTAGAAGCCCTTGCATACGTTGAAGATTGGGCAAAAGCAAAAAAGCGAAGGTAAGAATCATGCAGGACATTTAGAAAAGATGATAAATACTTTAGTGATTTCAACTCATCGAGTGGAAGCACAACGGGATATATTCCAAAGTATTAATAAGGTGAAAATAATTATCTATCTTAAGTTTTATTTCTTAAAGTTACGATGTTTAGCAAAAATTTCTTTATAATTATAAAATCAATAAACCGATTGTTTTGAAAATTAAGATATTACATTTAGCATTACGAAAATGTTAGACAGAAAAAAACATAGAAAATTTTTTAGGATATTTTGTCAATACAAATAATTTGATTAATTACCTAAACTTGGACTTATTTTTTATATTAAAATTGACGACCACACTAAATTTTTATTAAAAAAAATTCGAATTATAACAATTTGATTTTAACTAGCAGATTTATAAGCACTCGAGGGACGACCTTAAAATGTGAGAAAAAAATTTTCCTATATTTTTGTTTTGCTAAACAATACCGTAAATCTTTATTACCTTTGTTATTTTTCAAATTATAATATATCATTTTATTTTTCTATAATATCAATATATTATGTAATCTTTAATATTAATGAGTAAATGAAATTATTATATCTATAATATACTTTGCATTATTAATAATTATATGTATATATATAGCTAATGTTGATATTTATTAAAATATATGTATATATATAAGCGCTTCATGAGTAGAGGAACTAGACCATAACTAGATTCTTTGGACCCACTTTATAAACCGGCTTCTATTGGTCGATTTGGTTCCTCACTTTTAGATCCATAACCCGACGGATCCGACTCCGAATCCGAGGTCATTCCAACCGGTGCCTAGAGGTCTACGCGGAATTAATGATTTCATCCGGCCAATATTTTGCACAATTTACTTTTCAAATACGGAATCCACGTTCGATATAACTTATCAAAACCTAAGGTCAAAATCACCATCCCTTAGATTTGGAAAATCCTTCATCTGCACGTTACACCGGATCCGCCACCACAACGCGACCACAAAGTACAACCGCCGACCGAATGCGACGTTAATAAATCCAAAATGACTCAATTACCCCTCAAAATCAGGGTTAGCAAATTCTGACGCAACACCAAAACACAAATAACTCGATTTTAACGGTAGATTTAAAGAAAATAAATATAGACGTGACCTGCATTAAACTATTTTACCCATAATAATTATGTCGAACCTTATCAAAACACCAACAATAATTATTTTTATTCTTCCTCTGTCACATCCCAACATTAATGGAAACTTTAAAAACCCAAAATTTCAACCGTACATCATTACAATGATAAAATATTATAAAACAAGAAAGCAGTTTATAATTATAAACATAATACGGTAACAAGAGGGGGAAAAAAAAAAAAGGAGCGATTATTCACTTAGTTCTGTGCTGCTTCTTCTTCTTCTTGTTTTCCCCTTATTATTTTCTCTATACAATCTACTCAAATCACAGAAAACACCAATCAGCATTTGGATTAACTATGGTAAAGATTAAAAATTTATTTATTATTTCCTGATCTATTACTTGATCTGACTCAAAAATCGGACACCTACTACAAGGAAAAAGCAAAGGAGTGTTTCTGTGTACGTAGGTATTGTAATAATATGGTGGTGGTGGTAGTGGGATGAAGTTAAAGAGGAGAAAAAAATAATACTAATGGCAAGGGATTGGGGAAATCAAGGAAGAGGAAAATTGGGTTGTTCTTGTTCTTACAAAAGGACCACTGTTATTGTTTGTTCCATCAACATTGTTGTTGCTCTTTATGTCCTTAGGTCTTTGTATGCTTCTCTCTATGTCTACTCCAGTAATGACTCTAATAATGGTATGTTTATGCTACTATTTCATTTCCATTTTTATCTAACTTTGGTTTCTTTTGGGTTATGTTAGTTATTATTGCTTGTTCGGGTGTTATGTTGGATTTTGAGAATTAAATTTGTGGCTTTTATCAATTTAAGGAACCCTTATGTGTCTATGGAGGATTCGGGTGTTATGGGTTTTCGTATTTAAGTGGTTTGGGAAGTGAGAACCCTATTTTTGAGTTTCTTTTCTTCCTTTGTTTTGATTTGAGTGAGTGTTTGTGGAAGTTTTAGGAATTGGGTTTTCTGTGTTTTAGTATTTCATTGATGCGAGTTTAAGGATTTGTATATTCGATTTGCAGATGTTAATTATACACCTGATCAGATTAGGAAAATGGAGGAGTCCAATCAGATTCGGAAAGCAGCTGAACCGTTAAAGCTAATGAAGTTGGTAAGAGCTATGTAATTGTTGTCTTCTTTTTGGGTTGATATGAAGAAAACTAGAATAGTTTGTTTGGAGAAATCTCCTTGTTCTTGTTTGAACCAATGTGAAACTTATCATTGTTATGTGCTTATTTCAAAGTTAGTAATCATGTTGATATTTTTTCTGTATATAAGGTGAAGAAGCTGAAGATGGAGTTACCTGACATGAAAGATTTCCAATTATCTCAGCCTTTGAAACAGAAAATTGTCGATGAGATCTTGCAGAGGTTGAGAGGCCTTAATGCCAGTGCAAATGCGACTGAGCAACGAGGTCAGTGCATTTTACTAACATTTCCCCTAATTAGATGTCTCTTATAGAATGTGCTAGCAATTAAGTTGTTCTGTAATGTGTGAATAAAGGTAGGTAAGAATTACTCAATGTTTCAGTACATTTGGTGGCAAATCGGATTGTAGCTAAGATACTTGCAGCTTTGCAAGTTTGAACTTTATTTTTTCAGCTAGGTCTACTTGTAGGGGATCTTGCAAACTGTAGATGGAAGCACTAAAGCTGTTGATGTAATCCATGAGAAAAGGTTGTGAATATAATACTGTATAATTTCTATTGATACCTTGGTAGTATGCGATGGGTGGCAGTATTGTTTTCACTTGATATAATACATTTATTCAATGTGAAGTCTTTTATTACTTCAATCTATACAAGTCTAGTTGCCGGTGTCGGGATTTTCACTCAATAACCCCTACTTTTCTTTCACAATTTATCCAAGGGTACCTCTCGGCCTCTTTAATAAAAAATTCAGGTGGAATAAAATAGGATAATATTAATTCCGGATAGGTTACAGTAGGATGAAACTTGATATGATAGGGAAAATATGTTTATCTTTGCTTTTACCTATGAGAGGTTTATGTCTGATCTTGACCTGTTTCCAGTCTCAGGGTAAAGAATACCATATGGTGCATAGCACGCACTGGCTAGGATTTTTGCAGTCCTATCAAGATCCATCTTTTGAATATGTTGGAAGATGTATTGTCTTATATTTTCAAGGGGAAATTTTGCCTTTTGCATTTTTTTCTTTGCTTTTTGCTTTTTAATATTCCTCTTTATATGAAGAGGCAACAATTTGTGGTTCAGGCTTTATTTTAAGTAGTTTTGCTAACATAACAAGTGATTTTGGACATTGGTTAATTGAAAATATTTTTACCTTAGAGAAATTTAATTACTTTCCTGAATGTATCATCTCTTGCCATGTTGGCATTAACCACAATCCCCGTCCATTCCTCTAACCCTCCCTGACCATTCTGATCACTTTTACCACTAGCTAACAACAGCACTCTTGACTACCATCATAATATTAAACCAATGTAAGCACAATGTAGTTCGAAATATTAAAAGAAAATGGAAATATTCTATAAAAGATTTGAATGGAATTGCTCATGATTTAGTACTTCCTAGTGGTAATTTGCATAATATCCTGTAAAAAGGAGATGTCATCAAGATTAGCCTGGAGGTACTTCTTCCATTACAGTTTTTGGGTAAGGCTTCTTCCATTATTCTCTCGGTGGGTCACAAAACGATAGGAATTAAAAGAGACCCCATGGAAAGTTTGTGCTTTTATGATGTTGCATGCCATTTAGGGCAACTTTGGATGTGGGGGTGACTTTGCCTTTCTCCTCTTTTTTTTTTTTTTTTGAACTTTTGCATCTGTGAGTCTATATCTCAAATTTTCTTGACATTTTTAGCCAACCCGTTTAAGTTTAAATTTGTTCATGCCTCTCTTCTAACATACTCTTCCAAGAACATTCTGTATTTCTCCACTATTCTTTTAAACAATTCTGGGGAGATATGTGTCCACTCAAACTTTTGTGGCCACTATTGTCATGTCATTCATAAATATTCTTTGGAGGATAATTCATGCCACTAAATCATTGAAAGGAACCAATCACATCTTGGTGAACTTTTGACATCATTTACAGCTTCTAGTTAAAGGAAATTTCCTTTGCTACCAACCCAAAAAAAAAAAAAACCAACAGCAACAAAGAAAAATCCCTTCACTGGATGGCTCCTCTATGAGGGGTCTTAAATTGTTTTTTGCTGTTCTGTTAAAGGGTCTTAATTTAGAAGCCACCTTATAGGTGTAAGAATCCAAAGGTTATATGGATGTCAATTTGTGAGCAGGTACTGTACACACTAATAATCCTGAACAGAAAACGCTAATAGGTTTTGTTCTGCCGCATCTGTTCTTGTATTTGTCCCTGAAGTGAAGTTGCTGCCAATAATAGGGAGATCTGAATAGATATTCAGACTTATAATTTGCACTCTGTAAGAGGCAATGGGACCATAGTTGCATCTTGAACACCCGCTACTACATCTGTGCTTTTGCTGCCACTTTTGCCTTACAGAAATGACTATCACCTAGTCACCCTCTTGGGAAAATGCTGAACCGGTAAAGTTATTCCAGAAGAAAATGCTTATATTAGCAGAACAGAAATTTTTCTGCTAGGCTTTTTACTTAAAGAGCTACCCCTCTTGAGCTTCTTAACAGAGTACATTAGCTGCACTCTCTTGGTTTTGAAAACACAGTAGATTGTTTCCATAATAGACCATTCATAGATTGGTCACTGATTTGATGGAAGAAGTGATTCCTACATGACATTTTTTTGGTAAGTGTGGCCTGACATTTGGAGTTTGTAATTAATCCATTGCCACAAGACCTTTTTGGAGAAGGGCAGCAGAACCCATCATCTATATATTTTGTTGTTTATTAAACCCACGTTATATTTTGCATTGTGAGATTTACAAACAACCATCAAATAAATCTCTAGAATGTCAAGCATTAAAATGTCTCTTCTTTTAGTACTCAAATATTTGAGAGGATATTGATTGTTTTGGTTATTATGTTTTTGCACCCTCAGGAACATTATGCTTCTACCTGATGAAATGTAAAATTTCCTTTAGGTAAAACATGGATTGATGATCTGGAAAAAAGTAAACTTCAGATTGACATAATATGCCTAATGATAGCATTAACCTTATGTGCTTTTGATGGATTTTTATTACTAAAATGAAAAATAGTCTTTCTGATAAAATTGTTCTATTAAGATGCACCCCTGGGGATTTGAGGTGTCTTTTGGTTTTGCCTAGAAGAATGTATTCTTGTTGCTTGTTGGAACTTATCAGACTAGGTAAAGTACGTCAGGTATTGACTGGATATAAACAGTTTCCATGAACTTGACATCTTTGTTGGGTCAATAAAACCATCTAATTTAATATGACAAGCAAAATTTCATGACATATTCCAGCTGATTTGCATGAACTGGTTCTTTCATTCCCTCCCCTTTTGTTTTTTCCCTTCCTTTCCATCACTTACCCAAGAACACAAAGAACTCATTCAGACAAACCAGGTCAAATCAAAGTCTCATTCTTCAGAAAAGCTTATTGTTATCTATAATTTCAATTGGCCAGAGTAATGCCCTTACTGTAAATATGTGGACAAAACGGTACTCTTCATTTGGAATTAAAGAAAACTCTTAATTGCCATGTTAAAATATTGAATAAACAATTTTTACCAGCATTACATGTTCATTTTTGGACAATTGTTTTATAGTGAGGTTACATTGAACAATTGGTGAATGATACGTGTAAGATGAAACTAATAGAAAGTAGAGAGATGTAATTCCAAGTTTTCTTGTGGTACTGTGACAATTGGTGCCGCTATTCCTTTAAAAAACATGCTCTTTCCTTTTATGTCATCTTTCAGTTCGTGTGGGGTGGATCATAATATGCTAATTATAAAATCCCTATCCTGGGGTAGTATGCCATGTATTTATCAATACATGACAAACTTAATGAAACCTAAGTGATCATAGGAAAAATGAGCTTGGTGGAAAGTCATGGATCGGTGGAACCAAACTTTTATTTTTGTTCTTTCCATTCTGCCTTTGTGGGCAGAACTTGTTGGCAGTTTGTTATATCTCCTGTAGCTAGTATAGGAGATAAAGTTATGTCCTTAAGCATCCATACAAAATATATCTTTTCTGCAATGCATAATAGTGTCAGAAATACCATTTGGACTCACAGTACCGTAGGTTTCCTTAGGTCAGTTATTTTCATGATTCAAACTTTAAGTGGAGCTCAATACAAATTTGTTGACCATTGATGAAGAGGTGAAACCAAGATCTAAATTTTATGGAACTGAACCAAGTTTTGATGGCAGTGGCTCTCAAAAACGGATAGACTAATTCTCAAATGATCAAAATGCACTAGATGGAAATTAAAGTTTGACTAGGTTTTGACTGCAATGGCTCTCAAAGACAGATATACTAATTCTCGAATGATCATAGTGTACTAGATTGAAATTAAAGTTGACTAGGTGTTGAAACTTTGTGGATCTCAAGATGTTCAGGGTGAAATAAAACTGGGGAGGAGGAAACTTTCTGGATTTAGTATATTGTTTGCTATAAGCATACTATTTGAATATGATGATTATAATGTAAGTGGTGTATGTTCTGAAAAATTCTGAGATAAGTGCATTATTTTAGCTGCTCACGAGAGAGAGAGAGAGAGAGAGGTTTATTCATCTAGCTGAGTTGTTAATATGCTTTCTCACTTCACGAGCATAATTTGCAAAAAGCTGACTGTTTTAACTGCTACCTTCTGTAATCCCAAGGAATCAAAGTTTGAATTGTTTTTTCCGGTAATTAAAGAAGATGAAACAAGGATAGTTGCTCTCTTCTTTCCAATGTAATTAACTTCTGAATTTTTGACAATGAGACAGAGGCAGTTGAAACCTGGCGAAAGCAAAAATTGCAAGAGGCCAGACAGTTAACCAGTGGAAATTCCAGTCTTAATTCAAATCTTATGCCAGAGGAAGCTGGTAATCTGTCGTCAAGGATTTGTGTTTCTGCTCATGGTTTATCATGTTGATATATCTTCTTAAAATCTTTTCCCCTTGTAAGAACAATAATGGGGATTTAAATTTAGGATTGCTGCTAAAGGCACTGGACTCTCGCTGGGCTGTTCTATCAGAAGAGATTGGTCTTTGGATTCCTTTGGAATTCATCCACAAGGAACATAATGATAAGCCTGAGGGTGAAGAGGATGATGAAGAAGGTAAGTTAATGCACTTTCCTTCCCCTGTCCCAATGTTCTGCTTAAAGACATATGTTAAAAGTTTCATCTATTTCATGCCCTATATTGGGCTTTCCCCTTTTTCTTTTCATCCTAAGCTTACTGCTTGGTTGATTTGATTTCTTTTCTTTCTTTGTGCACCTACCTTTACTCTCCTTTCTCTTTGTAAAAGTACGAGTGTTTGGCATGGCAAGGTTCAAAAAACCTAATCCCATATAACCTGGAATTTGTCCTTTTTATTTATTTTTTCTTCCTCTTCTCTTTTCTCTCCAGAGGAGCAAATTTTGGCTGGCAGACCCCTTCCTCCAGAATGCCATACTGAACTTCATACAGACTATGATGGCCAAGCTGTCAGATGGGGTCTTACAAATCCTAAGGAAAGTGCAGCAGATTGTTGTCAAGCTTGTTTGGATCAGGCTAAACGTGCAAAGCCTGGTGAGAAGAAATGCAACATATGGGTTTATTGTCCTGAAGAAACAGGGTGCTACACGCCTGATATTTATGATCACAAACATCAGACGTGCTGGCTTAAATATGTAAGTAGAGCATGTCATTCTGATCAACTTTCATCTGTTTAATTCTAAGGGGAATATCTACATATATAACCTGTTGCTTAGTGCTATCACTGATATATGTGCTTTTGTTATTCACTGCAGTCTGAAAAACCCAAGGTGAATTTTAAGGGTAAATATCCTGAACATTATAGAAGGGCACATCCAACTGCACCATTACTTGTTCCATGGGTTGCTGGCGTAGTAATTGTCTAATCCCGCTTGACTGATCCCATTGATGTCAAGAACTGCATTTATACACATGGTGCTTCTAAGAGACCTGCATGTATCAGCAAATGAAGCTGGTTGCACCAAATTTATTATTTTCAATCAGTGCCATGTTTGACTGAAGCTGTGCTTTTTCTTGTTTACACGATTTTTTGCAACCCAAGATTTTTGTTTGCTTTTGGCGTATGCTAAATTGTATTTAAGTTGGAAAATCAGGTGTCAAGGTCAGTAAGCTCTAGTATATTTTTCGTGAAAGGAAATTTACTCATTTAGAATTAAAACCATCATAGAGGGGTGATTTTGATTCTTTCTTACATCTTTAATCGTTCTTTCCTTCCCTCTCTGCATTACACACACTTACTAGACTACATTAGTACGGAGAATGCTTGTATATTGTGTTGGACTGAAATCTGTCACGGTACTGCCAGTAATGCAACTCTCCGAGCATTGATGGGCAGGAAATTGCTATTTTGCTGCTAATTGCAATAGGTCAGAGTTGGGAGCATTCCAGACATTTAAGAGGCATATCCAGGCTTTTTCCCATACCAGAAACTCTTCCCTCTTAACAAGTTCTCAGTATCACCATTGCCATCTTTTATGAATTACACGCATGCGGCATGCTTAAGTTGCATAGCCCTCTTCCATTTGGAGATGCCAAATGGTAGCAAGGCTAGTCTCGCTCCATGGTAATTGGTATCCATGTTTGCTCCTAGGAGGCTTTTACATGTGCCTTCCTGTCCCATAATCCCGTACTTAGGAAGGAGGGGGTTGATGATAAGGGAAGTAGTGAAGTTTTTGTTCTTTTTCCTTGCCATTTTTGGTATCTGAAGCTTTGTTTTTTTCTCCTCCGTCATTTTGGTACCTCTACTTTTCATATAAAGGGAAGAGATTCTTCTACAATGTTCATTATTATAATCATCAGATAATGACAGCAAATGTTCCTCAACTTTCACATTTTTTTCTTTTCTTTTTTTAACTTTGGATGGCTAGATTTTTATGCTACATTGAATTGGCTGGAATGAAGAATATATTCCATGCTCATTCTTTGAGGAATAGTCATTTTCAGGATTTGGTAGAAGTCGAATAACTATTTTACGAGAATGCTCATTTCTAAATTTGTGGATGTCATTTCTTTTACTTATCAAAAGAATGTTCATTCCTTATGGAATGGTAATTTTATTCAGAAAAAGATTACCAACATGATGATCATTTTAACCTATTTTATGACGTGGAGTAATGATTCCCTTCCAGCCAATTAAGTGCCAAATTATTCTCTTAATCATTTTACATGAAAGAAAATTATGAAAAGTGAAAATTATGGAGGAAAAAAAAAGTACTCTGGGGAAAAATAATAAAAAAGCATAAATTAAGGTAACAAAAATTGAAAATAAATAAACAAGTGCTTTCAAAAGTTTCAGTTTCTATATGGTATTCGATTTTCAAATCATGTATCAATAAAAAAAAAAATCTTGAATTTTAATATAATTTAAAATCTGTGTTGGGTAAATACCTCAAAATTAATCAACCTTGTGATAAATGAGTCACTTATTGTCTTACTTCATATCAATCTTATGATGCCATTAATAAATGAGTTGCTTATTCTCTTACTTCATATGTCAAGGTACCTATTGGCCTTGGTTTTGTCCAATAAGTTGTATTGGGTATAAGGGTTAGCGTGAGATGGACTTGGCAGGCTGGGTGAGGTAGCTGAGAAGGCCTATAGTATATACTAGGGTAAGTAAAATGATTTAGGGATTGTTTAGCGATGCTATTTCAATGCTTATGTTAGTAAAAATGATAAAGAAAACATTGTTAAGAAATGTATATGGATGATAATGCTTACCTTTATGAGAGAGAGATTGTAATATTTATAGTTGGCAACCCTCTTTAGTCAATTATAGCCCATGACCTAAGACATCTTGTTATAAGATTTGGGAGGCTGAATATTGGTAAGATTTTCTGAGGTAGCAAAGTATGATTCTTTTGGGGTCCCGTACATGTATTTCTACATTAAATGATTTGGGGGTGAAATGCGAGGCCATATGAGTATTTAAGTAAAAGCCTCTTAAACGCCGTATCGCATTTAATGCAATGCGAGTGCTATATGAACAAGCATGTGGACATTTGCTATGAGGCATTTGAGTGCTCCTATGTTGAGAGGTCTATAACTTGGGATGTATGAGAGTTATGTCTACTCTTCGAGCCTATTCACGAGGAGTTAGCTTTAGAAGAGGTTGGTTTGAGTATTGAGAAACTTAGTTGAGGACTTAAGGAGGTTAGCCCGAGTTTAGGGGGTTTATGCTTGAACTCGACTCAAAGTTTAAAAAGGTTGGTTTAAACTTGGAGGCCCGTATCCAAAACCGATTATCAATAGTACTAAAATGGAAAAAGCTAAAATTTGGTCTAAAAATGGAAAAAAGGTAAAAGTTGAGGTATTTTTATTTTTTTTTTCTATTTTAGGATAATGGTTGTAATAAAGTAGATACTTATTTGTCCCACTTTGAAAAAATAATAGTAATGAAATGCATAAAGTTAAGATAATTTTGTAGGCATTAGTCCTCCTCTTTCCTCTCACCCTCACTTCTCCACTAGAAGAAAGTACTTACCATGAGACGCTCTCTAGATTGCTAAATCCTATACTGTGGCCTCACTCTTCTGCGAAGGAAAACAACACCAGTAAAGGGAAAGCCCTAGCTATGGAAAATGGATTTACTCAATTTTCATCGTCCTAGTTACGTTAATTTACACATCAATAATGAGACTACTTAAATATTTGAACTACCTCGTGATATTAGTGTAACATCATCCCTTTTTTTTTATTTTGTAATTCCAATTTTTAATTACATATGATAACATTTAAAGGGAATGAATTTATGAAAATTGAAAGAATGTAAATAGAGAAAATTCAAATCCTTAACTATCACTTCAATCAATTATTCCTCATAAATGCCGATTGATGAGGAATATCATATCATTTCTACTAATAGGTTAGGGGATAACTACAAATAATTTTCTCAAATTATGCGGATAGATTCTCTATTCTTTCAAAATTTGGCTTTATTTCTCAATTCCTGTAAATATCGAGAATATGTGAATTATCTCAAATGGTTAGTAACCTAAAAACTATAGGAATTTGTAAAGTATATACACATATTTTTAAATTTATTGAGTTATGAAGTCTAATATCACGTATGATACACGAAAATGATCTAAAATGAAATGAGAGTCAAAATGATAAATCATTTCTTATATTTGAAAAAACTCATGAAATGGAATGACACTAAACATGTAAATAGTATTAATTATAAAAAATACCCTTAATTAATTTTATGTGATGATTTTTTTTAAAGTTAAATAATTAATTTTAAGTTAATATAATTAATAAGAATAAAATGGAATGGAATTGTGATTCTGCTCTTTCAAAGATGAAATCACGATTCCCCTTCTAGTCGCAATCAGCAATTCCTTGTGATTCCAACTTTAAAATATATTTCTAAACATAAGAATGGAAATGAAACCAGAATTACAATTTGATTTGGATCTATTCTCGCATACTAAATTTTACAGTAAGTTGTTATTTTAGGAAAACATTGACTTAATGTTTTGTGATGGGCCTGCCTGAATTTTCCAAAAATGAAGACGACAAAAAGCCCGAAGTCAAAAACAAGCCGATCAATGTCTGCTTCAAAAAAAAAAATGGCGGGAAAATCCAGATCACTCTAGGGCATGACACGAAACTGTAACGATTACTCATTTTTCAATCTCCAAACTGTCTTTCTTCATCCGCGATTGCTTGGGACTTTAGCCCCTAGTGTCCTCCATATTTATCCATAATGTAAGTCTCTCTTTTTCTAATCTTGCTTTCAGCCCCCGGTGTTACGATAAAGCGCACGCACCAACTGTTCGTGAAAATGCTTCTTTCTTTTGAGTTTCCTCTCGCTGGATACATGAAAAGCCTTTGCCTTTGTCTTGCATGCTTACTGTTTTCCACTTTGGCTGACGAATCAATGTTATTCAATTAGTTTTCCGTCCCTGTGCCTGCGAATATCATGCTGCCATGGATGAATATCTAAAGTGAAGACTTTTTTTCCTTTTTTTTCCTTTCCTTTACTAGTCAATTCACATATGGAAGACATGTGATTAGCAGTAGCATGAACGAATCTTAGAAATATGACCTTGTTAACTATAGATTACTAGATACAAGAAAAGAAAACTCTTGCCATATTGGAGAGAGCAGCAAGTTTCTTAAATGTGGGTGCTTTAATGAAGGAAGAGAATAGTTTGATCAATCATCATATTAAGTTTAATCAGCGAAGACATTTTAGAGGTGATTGTTATCTTCTAGTTTGATAGATATACTATTTCTTTATAACTTGTGTATTTCTTTGAGCATTATGTAAAGGTGAAATAGCATAGGTTTAGTTTAGTTTTTTTCTTTTCCTTCTTTCCCCCTCTTTTAAGATTTGACTAGAGTCCCCTCACAACGACTTCATCCATGATAGAAATGTAGCATCATGATTCAGGGTTCAGGTGCTTGGGAGCAGTTTGATTTGGGGCCTGAACATGTTGATGTTGTTTGAACGCTCAGTTGCGTTTTCATATTGTATCATCTATTTAGTGTTTTCTTTTGTTGGGCAATAAATCCTCAGTATGTGCTTAAATTATCTGTGCTTGTTTTCTTGCATGCTGTCCTTGCTAATATTTGTAGTGTTGTACTTCTTTCACATGGGCAATGCATACCTTTTGTAAATAGCTTCATTTATGTTGTTTTAGAAGTGTAGCTGAATATTCAAGCCAAAATTGGAAGAATATCTTTTTGTGATGAGGTAGAATGAATGAATACAATATGTTTTTACTATGATTGTTATTGTTGTGAAGATGATTTTTATCCCTAGGTTAAATACCCTCTGTTACTTACTTATTGCATGAAACTTGTAGTTGGAAGCTAGTCGAATCTTTTTGAATGCATTGCTTTGATTTTTGTGCTGGGGACACTACAAATAAGACCATGTGAATAAAAGAATTTACTTTAATTTTCAATGCAGCAACTTCAGTATCATTATTATCATTTTTTTTTTACTCATAAAAATCTTGACAAAGCCCTACCTGAATATTGACAGCAAAGGATCTTACTCTTTCAGGGTTCATTGTCTTGCTTTGGGTCAGAATAGTTGGTTGGCATTTGAATGCAAGACTAGTTAAGCTAACCTAATATCTCATAGATTAATTCCTGTTTCTTGAAAGAGAATATGATAATAACATCCACAAAGAAATCTGATTTTTCTTTTTCTTTTTTTTTTTCCTGTGAAAATGCATACCATTGTTCTAGATCAGTTCCATAGCAAGCACCTGTTCCTTCTGTTTCTTATTGGTCCTGAAATGTCCAGATTGCTTCATTGACGTTACAACCAAGGATAAAAAGGAAAGACAAATTGTAGTCAGTTGCGGAAACTGGTGGGAAGATTTAAGTTATCCTAGGGCAACAATTTCGCTGACTCCAAATCTGACCCTGAGTTCACTCAAGATAAGATCTCGGTGATGGAGAACAATGAGATCGATGAAGAAGAATTTGGATTCTCTAGGAATTATTTCCTTGCTAAGGAATCAGGCAAAAAATCTACCCACAAAATCTCTGATATCAATGTGGTTGATGAACAGGTTCCTCCTTTTTCGATTTGTTTATATATTGTAATTATTTGTGTGTTTGTGAATGAATGAATTTGTGTATGTGGAATGTGTGTTTATTGCAAGATGAAGGTTGATGTTTGACTTTCCTTTTTCAACTTGTCATTCTGTCTCTGTTTTCTACTCACGAGCAGGAACTGAGGGAAGCAATGTCCAAAATTGAACCCAAGCATGAAAAGGAGATTGCTGCTCTTAAGGAATCATATCGAAGTGCTTTTCATGAGTGGGTGTTTGAGCTTAGGTAGGCAAATGCATTTGCTTTGATAGTGCTTGAACTGTCAAATGCCTGTTTGATTTTTCGTGAATTTGTGTTTTATGTTCTCTTTTAGTTTTCTTTTCACTGTGAATAGAAAATTTCTCAAGCTGCTGTTAGTATTCGCTGGTTCATAGCTACATAGAGAGTGCCTCCTTTCAATTTCTCTCCTCTCCCAGCAAGTGAGCTGCACAGAGTTTTTATTTCTCAGCACACCTTATGTTTTCTTGTATAGCATGCATTTGCATTTGCATGAATCGGTTTTCCTGGTGACTGAACTCTTCTTAACACTATAGTGAGTTTTGTTGCTTGGTATTCTGATGTGCAAGGTGTGCTTTTGGCCTATTATTTTATGGATTCGGATCTAAGAAGGAGCTTCTAGAGGATTTTGCTTCAACGGCACTGGTTGATTATTCTGTTGTCGTTATCAATGGCTACCTTCCTTCGGTAAATATAAAGCAGGTATCCATTTATATGAGAACTGATTCATTTCTATTTCTTTATTATTATTGAAACCATCAATGTTGAAAACCACGATATGAACCACTTACTTTCCTTGCGGATTCTTGCTGTCTAAAATGTAGGTTACAGTATGCTTAGCTCAGGTTCTGTGGAGACTCTTAAGAACCAAACAGAGAACCTCATGTGCAAGCATATCTAAGATGGAACAACCATCAAGTTCTCAATCCATGGATGATCTCATTTCATTTTTAGACGGTAGATGGGTAGAGGAAAAGGATTGTTTCATTTGCATTGTCATTCATAATATTGATGGGCCTGGACTAAGGGAATCTGATACTCAACAGTATCTTGCGCAAATTGCTGCATGTACAAATGTTCGAGTTGTTGCTTCCATTGACCATGTGAATTCTCTCCTATGTAAGTGTTCATTTATAGTCTGCTTCCAGGATTTTGTCATCCTTTGCTTTTCATAGCTTTGACTCTCTGATGAACTTCTGAATATGTGCAAGAACCTTGTGCTGTTTACGGCATAGAGTTACTAAGTCCCTTGACTAATCTAGTGTGTCATATACACACATGTGCTTTTTGGTAACATGACTTGACCACTTCTTAAATAGGATTGACACAGAAAGCAAGCAACAGACCACAGAACGGATTACACATTTTCTCCTTGTAAATACTGATGAAATCAGATATTTGAGGAGATACAAGCCTTAAAAAGGGCTATTCTTGGTACAGCTAAAAGAACACCATATATATAAGACATATAATCTTTAAAGCTAATCATATACTTCGTTTGTGCATAGTGTGGGACAAGAAGATGGTCCATATGCAGTTCAACTGGTATTGGCATCACACACCGACCTATGAACCTTATAAGATTGAGGGAATGTTCATTCCCTTGATTCTAGCGCAAGGAAATACGGCTCAGAGTGCTAAAACAGCTACAATTGTTTTGCAAAGTTTGACTCCCAATGCTCAGAGTGTTTTTAGAGTACTTGCTGAACGTCAAGTGGCTCATCCTGATGATGAAGGTAAGTTCTCTTCAATTTAAGAATCATGATTCCCAAATAGACCTTATATGGGTATTAGATACCTCATCTTGTGTTTTCGTTTTTCATTTTCAGGAATGCTGATTAGTGATTTGTACACAACTTGTCGAGAACGTTTCCTGGTTAGTAGCCAGGTTACACTAAACTCACATTTGACTGAATTTAAGGATCATGAGTTGGTCAAGACCAGAAGGCATCCTGATGGAGAGGACTGTTTATACATTCCTCTATCAACTGAAGCACTGGAAAAACTGCTTAAGGAGATCTGTTAGGTGGATTTTGTCTCAGATAGAGGTTTTGCTTTTGAGTTCAATGTGGCCAACTAGGGATTAAACACCTCTACTGATGGCCAATTCACCTTTAGGCTCTCATTTGTGGCATGAATTTTCATTATTAGTTCTATTGCATATACACCTTCATTGTCTAGAGACCAGTGTCATCGATCGCCATTGGGTTTGTCTTCGAAAAAATAAAGGAAGTTTTTATTGAACGCAATTGATATAATATTAAAACGCCTGTTGGCCACTAGCTTCTTGTACTGCTTTTGATTAGTTTTAGAAGTTACAAGCTGAGTGTTTTAAATTTGTGATGGTAATGACCAACCTAAACCAAGCCATCTCTCTGGAGTTTATAAGGTTGTGCCTCTTCTCTTTTGTCAATGTGTTTGGTATAAGGAATAAATCAAGCCGTCTCAACATAGAAAAGGTTGCAACATGAACAAGGGCATGTAGAAGGTGGAACGTCATCATCTTCAACTGCCAACATGTAACGTTTCATCAGATTTTGCATTGCACTGCACCTTACTGGACAGAATCCACTTCATAGATTTAACGTTGACATAAGCTATTAAGAAAATTCGACAGTTTAGATCACGATTTTTTTCTTTTCTTATTTATTTATTTATTTTGCCTCCGATCAGTATAACGAGGAGTACTTGAAACATGTACTATCTCTATTCGTACCAATTAGGTTATAATTCTTAGCTCATGAGACATTATCATGTTATTCGCCATCCATTGTCCTTGTAATGCAAAATACATGTGATTTCAATAGAAAATATACTTTTAGCGCAAAATACTTCAAGGGATGATTTTGACTTATATCGGTTGAGAATGGATGTCCAGATATTTAATGATAAACTAATCCATATACTTTCCATCTTTCTATGTATATTTTTTATAGTAATGTGCTATGGATTTCTTTCGTTTTCTTTTCTTTCTTTCTCTCTCTCTCTAAATAGTGTTAGTGTTTTTGGAAAGATAAAAAATCTAGTAAATGCTTAATATTATGATGCCTTTTTTTTCTCCCTTTGTGTTGAAAATACTCAATAAAGGATGAAATAATTTATTAAAAAAAGTTTACCATTAGACAGAAAATTCTTTTGATTTCTTTTGGTCAAAGAAAATTCTTTAGAGAAAAGTATAAAAATCTTCTTAACATTTATCTTTTTTTTTTTTTTATTTCAGTCTTAAATGGCTAAAAAGTTTTGTCTTAGTCCTCCACATTTTTAAAATTTTTGAATGAGTACTTCCATTAGTCTTGACATGTGACACAATTTGATTCATTCACATAATTAATTAAATTAAATTAATTAATAATATATATTATTTATGTAAATTTAATAAAAAAATATAGAAAATTTATTGAAAAATAAAAAAAAAATTAAAAATAAAATCTTAAAAATAATATATAGTGTTTAGTAATATTAATATATATGTATTAATATATATAGATAAATTATGTAAAAATATTTTAAAAATTTACAAAAAAAATAAATAAACTAAAAAAAAAGAAGAAGCTAGGGAGGTCACATTTCTACCTAACTATTGAAGTAAGTTGTCACACATTTCAAAAAGTAGGTCATGCGACTTACCGGTAACTTAAGGTGTCCACTAACCACTAAGAGAGGTTGAGTGACCCTCCTAAGTGGTGGACGGCTACCTTAGGTTACCTAAGATTAAATGAAAAATGAAAAAAAGGCAAAATAATGAGGAATATCTCTCATAGGAGGTCATCGACTATCCTTACCTTATTTCTTTTTTTTTTTCCTTTTTCTTTGCAAATTTTGTAAATAATTTTAATATAGTATATTTATATATAAATATATATAAGAAAAAGTATAAAAAAGTTCTTAACATTTATCTGTATATACAAATCAATCCTTCATATTTTATTTAGTCCATTTTAGACCTTAACATTTTAATGAATTTACCAAAAAGTCCCTCCGTTAATTTTTTTGTTATGTGTAGACACGTTGAAGACTAAAATGAACTAAATAAAAAAGGTTAAGTACTTATTCATATATATAAGTAAATGTTAAAGACTAATTTGTATATATAAGTAAACGTTAATAACTTTTTTATACTTATGTAGACAAATTATATGTTGACACGTGTTCACAGTAACAGTAAATTTAATAGAGTTAATAAAAAGGCTTATTTGATACCACTTAAAAATATTAAGAACTAAAATGGACTAAATGAAAGATTAAGGATTGATTTGTAAAAACATAAAACGTTAAGAACTTTTTTGTACTTTTCCCATAAATATATTATATATATATATATGCTTTTTTAATTTTTTATATCTTTTTTATTCATTTTTTTATTTTCTATATATTTGTTTATTTTTAAAAGTATTTTATTATTTTTTATTTGAAATTACATGTGGACTAATTATGTATTTCTTTGTGTCTTTATTAGGGAAAAATGTAACAGAACTTAATGGAATAACTTATTTAACAAAAGTTTAAAACGTTGAAGGTTAAAATAAAAATTTTGAAACATTAAGAATTGAATTGAACAAGAGGTAGACGTTAATGAATTTTTTGTACTTTTTCCAATTCTTTAAAAGCAAATTTTCTGCTTAATAATCTTAATTACACTTTGAAAACTGTTTTAATTACATTTTGAAAACTATTTTAGATAATTTTCTATTTGTTCTCAATTACTTGCTTAAAAGTTCAGTCATCAATTGATCTTATAGAATAGCTAAATAATGTATTCCTTAAAAATAATTGCTATTATGAATAGCCAATAAGTATAGATTTTACTAATTATTTCTAACAAATCTTTATTATTGAATGTAACTACTCCATTGTTAAATTCTTATCATTATATTATATAATGTTGGGAATAGAATGAAGTTGCTAATACACCATTATTCAATGAAAATACTACTATTGCCACAGTTGTTGGTATCACTTGTCATTGTCACATAGCTAATATTGCTGTCATTATTAGTACCCTTGCTTGACAATTGTAGGCCCACTATTAGCACTATCATTAGTGTGAAAAGCATTACCACCGTAGTTAGTATTATTGGCAATGTTAGATATCTCTTATAAATGATAACAAAATGAATTGACAAGTATGTAGGTATTCAAACAGTTTTTCAAAAAGTTTAAAATTACAATTTGAGTTGCATTTAGAAACTTATTCAAAAGATCTAAATCATTTAAAAAAGAGATAAGTTTGAAACTTTTTAAAGAATATTTCAAAAACTTTCATAAGAAGAATCAATATAATTACTTTAGAAAATTATTCAAAAACTTTAAACATAAGGTAATTGATACTCTTTAAAAGGTCATTCAAATAGTTGATCTGAAAAAGTAATAACATAATATCTGTAATGCCCAAGTTTATAAGCAGTGAATAACCAAGCCAACAAACACTAATGAGCCTATTTTCAACCACTGGCCCAAAAATTTCAAGCTTATATTAATAAGGTATTCACAACCATGGTCTTATAAACTAGTATCACAACCTCCCACAACTCATGTGAGATATTTAACCATGAGATCTCATAATCCCCCCACAAACACATGACATTCTTGTCACAAGACCTTATAATTGGACTCAGATCTTTCCCCCTTTTTAGTGTATGATTCAGGTCGCCCACTACTTATAGGTCATCCTAGAAGTATGCAAAGAGTTATACCTTAGTGATACTCCTTACCTTTCTCGAACCTCCTCTAAACCGAAGTTAGACTTGAATCATGCACCCACTGGTAAAGGGTTTGCTTTGATACCATTTGTAATGTTTCAGTTCGTAAGTAATGAATAACCAAGCCAACAAACACTAATAGGCCTATTTTCAACCACTGGCTCAAAAGTTTTAAGCTTGTGTTAACAAGGTATTCACAATCATAATCTTATAAATTAGTATCATAACCTTCCACAACTCATGTAGGGCACTTAATTATAGAGTCTCACAATATCATATTCGAAGTAAACAAGACATAGCTTCATTAGATTAGGTATATTAGGAAAATACACTTACTGTCATTTTACTTAAGTTAGAATTAAAATCCATGGGGATTATTTTTAAGCAAATTTATCTTTAGATAAGGATAATGTTGGTTTAGGATTTTGTGGGATTTCAATTTTTAAATCTTAAGCTTATTTGGAATTTGCTTATGAAAGTATATCTGACCAAGATATGATTATAAGATAAGGTTGAATTTTCAAACTCTAAAATTTTCTCTAAAATATCTATAGATTATTCTTTTAATGTTGAAAATAGATAAACATAAAGAGAAGATAATTCTCATTGGAAGACTCCAATATAAAAGGAAAAAGGATTTAAAATGTCACATATAATTCTAAGAAGAAAAATACATATATTTTATATTCTAATTGTAGACATTTTCTACTATCTGAAAGTGTACAAAACGCATCTAAAATACTTCTTCAGAGAGTTGAACAGAAACTGATTATTCATCAATCCTCATTTCTATTTTTGTGCAAAATTATTTGAGATTTGTATTGTTGTTCTCACTTGTAATCTGTAAACTTTATTTGTTGTTTTGAGTGTTAAGAGAAATTTGATTATACTTTGTAGATCTGTAATTAGCCTGGATGTAGAAACGTTAGATAAGCAGATTAGAGAGTTGTTAAGGTCAAGTGTGGTTGATGTCTGCAAACTTCTCGTGATTTTTATTTAGTGGATCAAGTTGAATGGTACTCATGAAGTAAACCGAGTCCCCAATGGTGGAGCTGGAAGAGAGGAGTAAGTAGAAGGTTGAAACTCTATAAATCTTAAGTTTGATGTTCTCTTTCCTATCTCTCTTAATTTTCGATTAGTTTTTGTTATTTATGTTGAATTATTAAAGTATTACTATTCACTAAATTAAGTTATTAAGATGGGTATTTACAACTTACATTGAAAATGTTTCAAAAATTTTAAAGATATCAATTACTACCCCCTAAGATATCTTACTTAGGATCAACAATTGGTATTAGAGCCTCACTCTAATATCATCTAGAGTTTTAAGATTATGGGTGAACCAAGTGATAGTTTAACAGTTTAACCTAATAAGGCATCATTTTTTTATGGAACTAACTTTTGTTATTGGAAATTCAGGATGGAGACTTACGTGAAGGCATTAGACTATTAGGCTTGGTAAATCATCTCAACAAGAGATCTCAAAGTCCCAACTATTATTATATCAAATGATGATATCACCAAAGCTAAGCTTAATTCAAAGACTAAGAATTTACTTTTGAGTACTGTTGCACACGCAAAGTTTTATTTAATTGTTTCATGTGCAACAACTAAAGACATTTGGGACACTTTAGTGTAAACCTATGAAGGCATGGAAACAATTAAGAACACAAAAATCAACTCACTAGTTTAACAATATAAAACATTTCAAATCCTTCTTGGTGAAGAATTCAATGCTTCCTTTAGTAGATTCACTACCATAACTAACGAATTGTCTTCTCTTGATAAAACAATTAATGATGCAGATATGGTGCGTAAGATGCTAAAGAAACTTTCTAAGATCTAGAATGCAAAGAAAACTATCATAGAAGAAACTTATGATACAAAGAGACTAACCCTAAGTTAATTGTGTAACAAACTTATGGCATATGAAATTGATTTTCTCAAATTAGATAGTATTTCAAAGGATACAAAGAAGAGGGTTGTAGCTTTTAAAGCCAAAGAAATAGATGTTGAATCCGAAGAAGAAGATAAGGATGTGACACTTCTAGTTAGAAAAGTCAACAAATAGCTAAAGAAGAAAAGTAAGAAAACCTTTACTAAAAGATTTTCTTCTAATAAAAACCAATCTAATAATGCAAGAAAGACAATCAAGGAAAAGGAAGAAAAAAAGTTCAAAAAGGAAATTATATATTATGAATGCGAAAAGTCAAGACATATCAAGTATGAATATCTGGTGTTAATTAAGAAGATGGAAATTTAAGAAGAAACGTAAATCTTTGATAGCTATATGGGGTGATTTGGAAGATTCGAAAACTGAGTCAAAAAGTTTATAAGAATGTGAAGAATCAAATATGTGTCTTATAGCACTCTTTGAGGTTGATTCTAAAATTGATTTTGATTCTAACATAAAAGTATCTGATGATATATGTGCTGAAATCAATAAATTGCTTAAAGCTTTTTCTAAGTCAAATGACAAGATTTCTAAGCTTGAATCTAAAGTAAGGACATTTAAAAATGAAAAGTAAGCTCTTAATTGAACAAATCAATTGTTGGCAGATGAAAATGATTTTTTAAAAAATGATTTTGAAGAATTGTATATTGCTTATGAAGCTTTAATAAATAAAAATCTTATTCCAAAGGAAGAAATTAAAAATATGAAAAACCATGTGAAGGATTTATCTAAATTAATAAAAAATATGTTTCAAAAGTTTAATGAAAGTGATAAGAAGTTATAAATGTTAATTTCTACTCAAAGAATGGAAAATTCAAAATCTATACTACAATTTGAATTTGGAGAAACATCTAAAACAAAGAGAGAAATAGTGTTTGTTAAACAAAAAGATGAAAATCAAGAAACAATTAAAGAAAATAACAAAAGCAAAACAATTGAACTTGTCAAAAGGTAAAATAGACAATACTCTTAAAACAACTATAAGTATCCTTTCAGAGGGTACAATAGAAGGTTAAAAAGAGGGTATGTAAAAAAAAAAATTAGAGTCAAAGGAAAGTTGTAAAAAACAGGTATATTGAGCAAATACCTTATGCTTATTTTCTATGTAATAAACTAGAACACATAGAGAAATATTACTTTTATAAATAATACAAGCTCAACAATAATTAAGGTTCAATTCAAAAGTCGAGTTTCGAGTTTTATTTCGTTTTCCTTAATTTATTTTATAATAAACCTAGCCCACTTCATATAAAATACTCGACATTAAATTAAAGAAATATTTTTCTTTAAAAAATTTTTTTTTTAATATTTAGAAAAATTGGAGTCGCAAACTAATTAAACTGGTAACAAGTGAAATTAGGATTTCCGGGTAAGAAAACTCTAATTTAGCCACTCGTTTGTAAATATTTTAAAAAATAATTTTTTTAGAAAATTAAACCAGAAAAAAAAAAAGGTTTGGAAGCCAACCTATTAAGTCTAAGTCACCATGTAAAGATAGGAAAAAAAAAACTAATGGGCTTTATTTTTTTATAATTTTTCTAAAAGTGCTAAAATATGTACAGAAATGCAAAACTTTATTACGAGTTTTCAAGAAGAAGAAGAAAAAAAAATTCTTTTTAAATTTTTTATGGCTATCCCATAGGTGCCTACATACTAGCTATTTAAGATTAAACCAACATAGTTCTTTTTTTTAGAAAATATTTAGTGGGTGGATCTTTTTAAAAGAAATCGAGTTGGATTTACGTTAGTTATCAAATTATTACTTAAAAAAAAACCTAAAAAGATCTAATTTCACAAATCTATTTTTTAAAAAACTAACTAACTAAATCTTTTTGAAAAACTCCAATTAAGATTTTTCATTTTAGAAAAAAAATACTATGTGACAAAAATTGATCTTTTCTAAATTCTAAATGTAAGATATACTAAGACACATATTTTAGATACGTATCTTCTCCGAAAATACGGATATCGGATAAAAGATATGCAACTTTCTAAAAATGCAACTTTGGTTAAAAATTGAAATTTAACTAAATTTATCAAAAAAACTACACATTATCTAAAAATTATAAAATGGCATGACAATTATTAAAATTTATAAGAAAACTTGCACTGAAAAAAAAAATTAGTAAAATAAATAATTAAATAAAACAATTTGCCTAATTATCCATGTGTCAAATCGTGTATGCGAGTGTTGGACTATGTAGATGTGCGACGTAAAGTATTATATGATCGATCGTGCTCACGTGCTCGGATAGTGTTGTATTCGCGATCATAGACGTACACGTCAATGCAGCGTATATGTAGTGTGAAAGTGTGGACTTACTGGAATTTGGTCGTGTGGCTTGCATGTTAGTCATGTATGTAATGTGAGAATGTATGTGTCATGCTGAAGTTTGGTTATGTAGTGTTGTACTGATCACATATGTGTCTTAATCGTATGTGTGTGTTGTGTTTAGATGCTCGTGTGTAAGGACAGTGTGTGTACCAATGATGGTCAGGCTGTGGTTAGGACATGTGAATGCAACAGTGAAGGATGGTGAAGTGTATGCTGTGGAATGGTAAAGTGTAATTGGTGCTGCAATGATGGATGTGTGGAGCGTGTGCTGTAGTACGGTGGAGTGTGATTGGTGCTGAATGTGAGTACTCATGTGCAACTATGTGTAGTGAATGTAAGTGCTTGTATATGGCTGTGTGTGGACAGCAGATGAATTGTGGAGGAAACTGTGAAACGTGAATTGAAAAACGTCAATTTTTACATGCCCATGTCCTCTATTTATAAGCTATAGATTTAAATCTTTTAGATATTTTTAGATATAGATTTAATCTTAACAAATCCATCATTTGAAAGATATGATAACACCCGATTTAGATTCATTAAAGATTCAATCTAGTTTCTAGAAATCTTACATTTATCTAAGCTTTCTATCTTGAGCCCGATTCAGTCCATTTTAATTTAGCCTGAAACATACTAATCCATTTAATAAATCCTAAGTCTATTTAGCCTAAAATAAATTAAATAAAAACCTACTTTACATTAGACTAAATATATTTTTTAATGAAGCTTGACTATTCAACAACTCGGAATTTATTAAATTAGACATTCACCATTATCTAATCAAATCCTAAGCGACTTGACTCAACTCGATATTTATATTATTATTTTTTTCAATTTTCGTTTATTTTTATTTTTATTTATTATTTATTTTTTTAGTCATTTTTTATTTTTTTTATAAACTTGGCTCACAAGTAAAAAGAAATTGAAATTAAAATAAAAGATGACAAAAATGGGGTATCTACATTGAGCTTGGATTTTCATAAATCCAAGCTTCGTTGGGTTCGTAAACAGACTTGATCATGCTATGATATATGTAGGAACGCGAAGCTAAGTTAAAATAAACATGATATCTCGACAATAGATGCTCAAGGCACATAATAGTAGATACCTCATTATTTATAAATTTAGAATAGAAGGAAGATGGAGATGTGAAATTTGGTGACAATAGTAAAGGTAAAATAATTACGGTAGATACAATTGGTTTGGCACCTCACATAATTGAAAACATATTATTGGTTAAAGGATTGAAACATAATTTGTTAAACATAAGTATGTTGCGCGGCAAAAGATATAGAATAACATTTAAACATAATAAATGTATTGGTTTTAATAAGGATGGACTTAAGTTGTTTAAAGGATTTAGAAAAAAAAATGTTTATTTAATTAAACCATCAAATGTGTCATTGAAAGTTGCTTTATATTTATAAATAATAATACTATACTTTGGCACAAAGGGTTAGGATATGTAAATTTTCAACAACTTGAGATTCTATATAAAAAGAATTTAATTCAAGGCTTACTAAAACTACATGCTCGTGAAAATATTTGTTGTGCTACTTGTCTTAAGAATAAGATGAGTTATTCATCGCATAAGAGGAAGAAAGTTATATTCACTTAAAGACCTTTAGAGTTATTGCATTTAGATTTGTGTGGTCTAACTCACACGTTAAGTCTTGAAAGAAATAAGTATGAACTTGTCATAGTAGATGGCTTCTTTAAATTTACTTGGATTTTGTTCTTATGTCATAAAAATGATGCATTTAAAAGTTTTGAAATATTTTCCAAAAGAGTTCAAAATGAAAAGGGCATCTCCATTTTTAGTCTATAAACTGATCGTGAAAATGAATTTGAAAACTTAAATTTTATCTTTTTTTGTGAAGAAAAGGGCATCACTTATAACTTTTCAGCATCTTGTACTTTACAACAAAATAAACTAGTTGAACGCAAAAACAAGCATCTTATACTTTACAAAAAAATAAAGTAGTTGAATGCAAAAACAAGACTATCCAAGAAATGATGAGAACACTAGTTAATCAAAGTGGTATAACAGATCATTTTTAGGCTAAAGCAGCATCAATAACTTGTTACATTATCAATTGAGCATATGTTAGGCCTCTAACAAATAAAACTGCTTATTAGATTTATAAAAATAGAAAACCTACCGTTTTAAACTTTAACGCATTTGGTTGTAAGTGTTTTGTAAAGAAAACAGGAAAGGTATTGAGAAAATTTGAAGAGAGAGCTGATGAAGCTATCTTTCTAGGCTACTCTCCGAACTCAAGGACATACCGGGTATATAATAAAGAAACAGAAGTGGTAGAGGAATCAATAAATGTTGAGTTTGTTAAAGAAATAAGAATTGAAGAATCAGATGATGAATCTCCAATTGTCTTAAATAAAAATAATATTATATAACTTGATTTAGAAGATAAGTCAGAACCTCCTTTAGACGGAACATTAGAAACTTCAAGAATGCTTGATGTATCCAAAATAGAATGATGATAAGAATGTTCTTTGGAAACTAATATTAGGTTTGTTGAAACACATCCAGAAGATAAATCAGAAAGTCTTGAACACTTTCATACACTACCATCATCTCTTAAATTTAAAACCGATCATCTTCCAGAACTTATGATTGGTAATGTTAGATTTGAAATAAGGACAAGATTGCGCTTATGAAATTTTGAAAATCATTTTGCTTTAATATCCGAAATTGAACCTTACTTAGTTAATGAAACTTTAAACGATAATAATTAGATCTTAGTTATGCAAAAATAACCTAGTCAATTTTAGAGAAATCAAGTTTATTATCTAGTTCCAAGATTTAAGGATAAGCCAATTATAGGGACTAAATGGGTTTTTAAGAGTAAATTGAATGAAAATGGAAAAAATAGTTAAAAAACAAAGCGTGTTTAGTTGCTAAAGGTTACTCTTAGGAAGAAGGAATAAACTATGATAAAACTTATGCCCCTATAGCTAGGCTAGAAACTATAAGATTACTACTTACGTTTGCTTGTCTGAAAAAATTCAAATTGTATCATATGGATGTCAAAAGTGTTTTTTTGAATGGTTTTATAAAAGAAGAAGTGTATGTTGAGCAAACCCTTAGATTTGAAAATCCCTTCAAATTGATCTTCAAATCAAATCATGTGTATAAGTTGAAAAAGCATCATATTGACTCAAACAAGCTCTTTATGCTTGGTATGAGAGATTAAGTTAATTCTTAATTAACAATGACTTTTAAAGGGGAATGTTGACACTATACTTTTTATGAAACATCATGGAGAAGATATGTTGGTTGTATATATTTATGTTGATGACATTGTTTTTGGTGCAACTATGACAAATATTGTCAAAAGTTTTTAAGCTTGATGCATGTTGAATTTGAGATGCCACTTATAGGAGAATTAAACTTTTTATTAAGATTACAAATCGAATAATTAGAGAATGGAATATTGATTTGCTAAGAGAAGTACACCAAACAGATTTTGAAGAAATTTGATTTTGAGAACACCAAAGATTCTTCAATTCCTATGAGTATCTCAACAAAACTTGATATCACAAGTAATGGTAAAATAGTAAATGAAAAATTATATCGAAGTTTAATTAGATCCTTACTATATTTAACACCTTCATGTCTTGATATTTTGTTTACTATATGTGCATGTGCTAGATTTCAAAGTTCACCAACAGAAACTCACTTAGTTATAGTTAAAAAGATTTTCAAATATATAAAAGCATTACAAAATTAGGAATTTGATATTCTAAGAGTCAAAATTTTAATCTTATAAGATATTTAGATGTTGATTATATAAGTTGCAAAGTGAATAGGAAGAGTACTTTAGGTACTTACTAGTTCTTAAGGGACAAGCTAGTTTTTTTATCTTCCAAGAAACAAAGCTCTGTTACCCTTTCAACTGTAGAAGTTGAATATGTATCTATTGGGAATTGTTGTGCTCAAATACTTTCGTTAAAACAACAATTGAATAATTATGAGATAAATTAAAAAAAAAAACATACTTATAAAATATGACAATATCAATGCTATTAATTTAAAAAAAAAGTTGGTTCATCATTTAAGGTCAAAACACATAAAAATGAGGCATCATTTCATTCATGATCATGTTGCAAATAATGATGTAAGTGTTTGGTTTGTATCGACTGAATATCGATTGGCAGATATATTTATAAAAGCTTTGGATAAATTAAGATTTGAATTTATTTGTAATGAAATTGGTATGTGTAATCCCTTTTGTTAGCATAAAGAATATTTAATTAATTCCCTTTAAGCTAAAAAATCATTGATACGTATAGAATTTTTTTTTCAATTGGTATTTTAGTCCAAACATGAGTATTTTTTTCTTGATTGTGTTTGCTGTACAAGGAAACATGCTTAGTAGGTCTTAAAAAATCTCTAATGGGTCCTAAAGTTCCTTAGACATAGGTCCAAAAAATCAACCTACTCATGCAAAGATAAGGACCACTTGATTTGTCTATTATTTTCTTTCCAAAGTATAAAGCTACTCATTTCTTTCCTTCTTTTTATTTCTTCAAACTCCTTACCTTGTTCTCATTCATTCTCCCTTAAGAAATCATAGCTCTTAAAACATTAACCTGTATTACTACCAAAGGAACCAAAACTAAAACTCCAAACAATCTAGACAACCCTATTGATCTCATTGAAAAAGAGATCAACATCACCAACCCTTTGAAACCATAACCTAATCTACCAACTAAACCTCATCAAGAATCTTTGGAGAAAACCCAAACCCTAGAACTACATAATGAACCCTTGGAAGAACCTGTTCGGGAAGTAAACCAAAAGAATGGTTCTAATCAACATTCTGAACTAGTCTAATAAGTCACTTAGAAGACTTCTCAAGGTATGCAAAAGTTTAGTTCATCTTCTTCATCCGAAGAAATTGCTGAATCTAAGGACTCTAATTCTTCAAAAGAGCCATTTGAAGAAAAATCTACAACTAAGAAGGATCTCCTTGAACAACTTCCTAAAGCCGAACCTAAGAAGACTCTTCGTAAGACCAAGACTTCAAACCTTGTGAAGAAGATTTCAAAATTTGCTCCTTAAGCCGTATAGAAGTCTTAGAAAGCTGTAATCATAAAACACTCCTCTAGATAAAAGGACAAACCAAAAAAGAGAAACATTGTAAAAGAGAAAAATCTATCTATCAGAGAATCTTTTTATTTGGATTTGGAATTTTTTGAGAAGAATGGTGGTTTTTACTAAAAGGAGTATGTAGATGCGTTAGGGCCGAGTAATTTAGCAAACATGCAAAGTGTTGTATATGGAGAACTAGTAGATGAATTTTATAGAAAGCTAGATAGAAAATATCAAGAAGTATGGAAATTTGTAGTGTTGAATCAAAAGGTTGATATTTCAAAAAAAGATATCCTAAAGTGCTTCGACATTAAGGAAATCCAAGAAGATGAAAATTTGGTACAAATGACTAAGGAGAACGCTTTTACTTAATTGAAAGATGGAATTGAGTTAGATGTTGGCAGAGATATTTTTGGCACTGAGTTTGAGTTGTTAGTTCGAATTATGCATAAGTTTGTTAATAGGTTTATGCTACTATAAATACCTCATTTTTGCTATCATTTATTTTAATTTCAGTCTCTTTTTACTTTTGAGCTAAGTTTACAAATATATATATATATATATATATAAACTTGTAAAAATAGAAAAAATAAAATAAAATGGAAAAAACTCAAAAAATAAATAAATAATAAAAAAACGAATATTGAAAAATAAATATATATATATATAAAATGTCAAAGTGTCATAGTCCAGTTAGTCATTTAAGGTCGGGTGGGATTACAACAAAATATATGTGCAATTTAGTGAATTTAGAGTCTTTGGGCTTTATTTGAAAAATGCTATTTAAGAAAATCTAGTCATAGTTGAACTTATGAATGTGGACTTTGGTTCGATTTTGAATATTTTAATTAGCTAAAAGAGAATCAGGATTTATTAAATAGGTTATGGGTTATGGTTAATTAAGTTGGGTTGAGTTCAACCTAAGATAGAAAACCTAAATAAATGTAAGGTTTTTAGAAACTTAATCATAGATTAGATTAAATCTTGAATAAAATTAATAAATCGAAATCGGGTATTATCATATCTTATGAACATTGGATTTGTTAAGATCGAATCTTCACAATAAAAAAATCTAAAAGATTCAAGTTTATGGTCTATAAATAGTAGACATTAGGCTAAAAAATACACGTGGCACAAAATCCACAAACTCTATATAGCAGTACTCATCGTCCACAATCTACTATTCACGTCTATCTTCACTTACTATCCATGCTTAAGCATAATTCATACCATTGTCCAACACTCACCACACAACAAATCACGTATATTCGATTATCGTACTTCATGACCTACACTTTACAAGTCCATAGCCCATATACCGAATAGCATACATATAAGTCTCGCATGTCTAGTACGTCGCTCCGTCTTGTACAGTACGTCATTGCCCAATACACACATGATCATTACGCCCAGTCTGATTACTTATACGACCTAACCTGTGTAATTATTTCCCTGGATGGATCTAATCCGCTTAGGTAATTAAGTAAATTGTTTTAGTTATTTATTTATTTTTATTTATAGCTTTATTTTACCAACTTTTTTTTTTAGTATAGGTTATTTAATAATTTTAACATAAATTATAAATTTGCAAATTTTTAGATAAATTTCATGTTTTTAGTTAAATTGTATTTTTTTTTTTATCAAAATTGCATTTTTTAGATATAGTTATATATATTCTCTAAGATTTATATATTCGGTGAAGATATGTATCTAAATTGCATCTCATATCTTTTTCATCAAAATTGTATTTTTTTTAAATATAGTTACATATCTTTTTCAAGATTCATATCTAAATTGCATCTTATGTTTTTTTCATAAAATTGCTTTTTTTTTTAGATATAGTTATATATATTCTTTAAGATTCATATCTTTGATGAAGATATGTATCTAAATTATATCTTACGCCTTTTTCATAAAATTACATTTTTTTAAATATAATTGCATATCTTTTTCGAGATTTATCTCTTTTATGAAGATATGTATCTAAATTGTGTATTTAAATTGTAGATTTAAATAAATTTTGCATGTAGGGTTTTAGAAAAATCAATTTGTAGTACATAGTTGTTTTTTAAAATAACAATCTTAAATAGATTTTTTTTTCAAAAAATTTAGTTAGATAGGTTTTTTTTTTTAATTGATTCACATAATTAGATTTTTTTAGGTTTTTTTAAATAATAAATTATTACATAACGTAAATCTGGCTTAATTCTCAAATTAAAAAGAATCAACTTACTAAATCTAAATAGAATTATGTTGGTTTAATCTCAACTAGTGAGTACGTAGGTATTTTCGAGATAACTATAAATTTTTTTTTTAAATTCGTAATAAAAATTATTAAAAATTCATTTTAATTACATTTTTATATCTCTTTACAGATTTTAGTATTTTTAGAAAAATCATAAAAAAAAACCCATTAGTTTTTCTTTTATTTTTACATGGTGACTTAGTCTTAATAGGTTAACCTCTGAACTTAAATTCTCTAAAAAAATTATTTTTTAGAATATTTGCAGACTAGTGGCTGACTTTTTACTAGTTTAACTGGTTGGTAACTCTAATTGTTTTTTTTTTAATATTTTTTTCTAAACTTTTTTTAAAGAAAAATGTTTTTCCTTAATTTTATGTCGAGTAACTTCTATTAAGCGAGTTTGACTTAATATAGATTAAATTAAAGAAAACCAAAATATGGCTCGATAGCTACCTATAAAGGGTAATGCAACTTCTGTGACAAGGGAAAATGCATTAGTTGTATTAACTATGTTAGGCAAAAGAAAAGTGGATATAGTGAAGTTGATGATGTGGCACGTATGGAAAAATTTAGATGTTAGACTATAAGGAAGTTTATTGATGTCTCCTTTCAAATTTAAGAAACTGAAAATTCTAGTAGAAGCAAATTGTCCATACTATCGTATTAGGCTAAGATAGAAAATCTTTAAGTAGATAGGGATTTATATGAATGATAAACTTTGGTATTCTTATAATGGGAGAATTTATGTTCATCCTTCCAACATTGAGAAGAGGGTACTCATTGTTGAAGAGAAGGATGGTGAAAAGAAAAGAAAGAGAGATAAGGAACCTGCTATGGAAGAATAAAAAAAGAAAGGGAAATTGGTAAAGAGAACTGGTAGGATTGAATTTAGAGAAGTAACTGGATGACTTTTAGATGGTGATTCAAAGAGTACAAAATTGCAACATCCTCCCTCCAACTGAGGTGACAGTTCTGTATTCATTGAGTAAATCTTTGAGGGAATCAAGGAAGTCCTTCAAAAGCTTGTAAAAGATCAACTTATAAGCATGAAGGACTTATTTAAAGTTTGGATCAAAGAAACAATGACTGAATCTAAAGTTGATGAAGAAGCTCATCCTGTTGATCTACAATCTAAACTCCTTGATAAGACTTAACCTATTGTTCCTCTAGCTAATCCAGTTTTTCCTTAATCAAATCTTCAATTTGCAGCAATTGAACCTCACTTCCATGTGATTACTCTATACGCAATTGCTCAAACTAATCTACTACCTATTCAAGCATTTGACAAAACTCTAGTCATCTCCCTTCAATCTTTAGAACACAAGAACCTACCTTTAGAACCTCCAGCACTTCCAAGTGAAACTCCTGTTCTTAACCTTGAAGAACAGATCATTCCCAAAGGAAGCACAAAAACTCTTTCTATTGGCTCCAATAGAGATCGTAGTGTATCGGTTCAAATTTAGTCCATACTAACTTCTATCAAACAAAAGGAACCAACTTCCATTGAGAAGAAACCATCTGAAGTTACTCCTTCTCTTGTTAAGACAATTTCAACCTATTTTAAAAAAAATGAAGCTTTGTGCTAGGAAGAAACAAAGAGAACTCAAAAATAATTTTCCTTGTTCTCTATTTTGTTAATTTCTTTTGTTTTAATCAAACTCTAGTTTGTTTTTTAATGTTAAGAACTCATCTATGTACTCTCCGTTCATCAATGAACTCTATTTTAGTTCTGCACATATTGTCTATTCACTGACATTTAGGAAGAGTTAATAAATAGTCTCCGATGATAACAAAAAAGAGGGAGAAAAGTGTTACGCCCTGAAGTCACAGAATTGTAATAGTTCCGCTGTGTAAACCATTCTATGATAGTAACTGATCTCACAGTACCTACCATAGATACGATCTACATAAGGCGTCGACGACTCCTCGCTTTGAAGTAAACAGTTCGATTAAGAGTTGAGTTAAAGTTATAGTAATTAATAAGAACTTTAAGTCAACATATATATAATCACATATACATTCCATAGAACTTCTCGGGAAATTCTACATTAACATAACAATAAACTAATTTACATATCAACTATTAGTCTTTCATTCTTAAACTACTAAAGAGACTCTAGCTATATATCAACTACTAGGCGGATTGATCCTCACACCCTAAGTTTCAAAAAAACTAACCTTTGGATAGTTGTAGTGCAGCATAATACTTGGAGTATTCAGAAATTAGGACCTACAAAAGGATCTGTACAGGTATGAGCGACTACAGCTTAATAAGTTAAATTGGAGACTCATGAATATATACAAACACAAACAAGATTATCAAGCGATTATTTTCATGCAATGTAATAAGTAAGTGTCATCATACAACGTAGTCCGGTTCGTTGCGTTGTAAAATCAGAGAAATTTCACCCGCTCTAATCCGGGTTGAAGAGTTTTCATGTTATGTAATAGCTCACAATCAAACCCAAGTTTGTGCAATGGAGACATTACTCCTCCTAAAACTATCCTTCGAACTAATGCCCTCATCCTTACCGTGGCCTCCTCTCCTGTCACTTAGTTCAGCTAAGGATGAGGAAAAGACCAATTTGCTATCCAGCGCTAACTTTATCGAAGATGTCGATGTTTGGTTGGATAATCCTAATGATCCCCTAAAAGGTTGCAATGCATGACAATTTAAGGCATTAGAGTTGAATAAGATTAAATTCTATTTAGGGTGTTTGGACAATTTCACACAAATCCGGTCATAATACATAAATTTCAACACGAATTCAGATACTCAAACACATGCATAAACTACTTACAATCACAATTATACATAATCTTAAGTCTCCAAGTACCATAAAATAGTATTCCAATACGGTAAAGTAAAAACCCAATTTACTTGGAATTCTTGGTCGCCTAATCACTTAATTGCAGGTTGGTTTGTCTCGGGGTATCCTATAATACAAATACGTCTCTTTAGTACTTATACTTTGATGATACATATTCTAAGTTATAATTTAACTTACTTCTCCATGTATACTTATTATTTACTAATGATTCATTCTACTTTATTTCGGGGTTCGATTTCTAAATTAGATTTTAATTTTGATTCTACATTGTTTCTGATTACGAGGAATTCTAAATATGCTCGAATCCTAAAGTGAAATTAATCACATTAAGCTTGAGTATTCTGATATCACATTGGGTCTTAATTTAGTGTTATAACCTATTTAGTACACTCTAATTTTAATTGGGGTATCGGATTTACTCCTAATGTGAGAAAATCTTACATTTTTTTATACAATTACCTAAAATTAAATTTTGTTTCAAATTTATTATGTATTGATTTTTATTATTATATTATCCAGATAAACCTAATTTTTCATATTTATTAAATTTTCAATTTCATATATTCCTAATTTCCTACAATTACTACATAATTCCTATATTAATTACACTTAACATTCCAAAGACTAGGATTAGGTTTCCACATTAGAGATTAACATCCTTAAATATCTAATTACTATCCAAATCAGTAATTAATCACTTAATCACCTAATTAATACAAAATTACTCAATTTTTTCATCATTTTAAGGCTAAAAAATTACTTAAAATTTTAAAAATTAATTTTAAAAAAATGACTTCATAGCACTATTCTATATTACTTAAGCATTTTATAGAAAAAATTTGAGTTCCAAACTACACCCCTAAGCCTATTTATTTCTAGTTTTAATCATGCTAAGTTTTGCTTAATTTCTTAAGAACCCTATATTTACAGACATGATTAAACTTAATCACTATTTTTCTATAAATTTACATACAATAAAACCTTAGAATAAGAAATTTCATAATTTTTTGGGCAAAATAAATAATTTTAAAAAATTTTACAAAATCGGAGAAGATGTGAGACTTACCTAGTTCGATGGCTTTTGGGCCTCCAACACCGGTTCAGGTGTGTCGACCGGTCCAGGTGTGTCGACCGGTCCAGGTTGTGGGTTTGGAGTGGAGTGGTGGTGGTGGTGGTGTGTGAGTTTGACCTCCTTGCTCTTTCTGCACAATTTTGGGGCAAATTTCTAAAAACCTTAATTTTTTCTTCAAATTTCGGTGCTCTCGATTTTTACAAACTTATAATTGTCTAAATGAGTTCTGTAATTTTTCTTACTATTTATAGAGCCTTATAGTAATTATTTTGCATTAATTAGACAAGACATTGTTTAAATCTCTTTTAATTTGCCTTTTGTATTGCTTGTTTTTTATTGGTTAGTTTTTTTTCTTTAATTCCTGACCTGCTACGACCAAATCTAGGTCAGCCCCTATTCCTCTCATTTTTTTTTTATTTTTCCTTAATTATTTTATAATTTTATAATTATTTAATAAGTTTCTAATTAATTTTAGGCAATTTAGATAATTTCTCGTATTTTTATTTATACGTAAATACATGTAGGGTACAAATAAACATTTCTAATTATTATTTAGGTCATTTTATGATTTATAGTATATATATAATTTATCTCTAGCAATTTATTAATTATTAAATTATATTTTTCGTTTTTTCGATAATTAACAAGTATTATACTTAAAATTTGAAAATTTTATAGTCTCTTATTTTATTACTTATTTTCTTAAATTCAAGTTTACGGGGTCATTTTTACTAATATTTCTAATTATGATTTATAATTTAGGTTTGATTGGATCATTTAACCGATCACCCTAACTTTGTGTATTAAGTTTGATCTTACGGTCACTTGGCTTAACTTTAAGGCTTACAAAAAGTAAAAAACATTTAGGCACTGCACAACATGATAGTTATGGTAATATAACAAAGTAATTTTCATTGTTTCTTCTTTGTTGTTTATTGGACGTTGATTCGATTTGCTTTATATTTTTGAACTTATAAGTGTTTTTGCTATCATTAAAAAGAGGGAGAATGCTAGATGTCTCTCATAAATTTTGATAATAATAGAAATAGAGAAATACTAATGAACTGACAAGTTTATAGGTATTTAGACAGTTTTTTAGAAAAGTTTAAAATTGCAATTTGAGTTATATTAAAAAATTTATTTAAAAGGTTTAAATTGTTTGAAAAAGAGACAAGTTTGAAAATTTTTAGAGAATATTTCAGAAGCCTTCATAAGAAGAGTCAATACAAGTACTTCAAAAAATTATTCAAAAACTTTGAAGATAAGTAAACTGATATTTTTCAGAAAGTTATTTCAGATAGTTGATTCGCAAGAAGTAATGTTGAAAAAGAGAGAATTACAATAGAGGGGATCAACATTTGGGGGTAAGTTTAAATAGATGATCAATGTTTCAGAAGCCTTCATAAGAAGAGTCAATACAAATACTTCAAAAAATTATTCAAAAACTTTGAAGATAAGTAAACTGATATTTTTCAGAAAGTTATTTCAGATAGTTGATTCGCAAGAAGTAATGTTGAAAAAGGGAGAATTTTAATAGAGGGGATCAACATTTGGGGATAAGTTCAAATAGATAATCAATGTTTTACAAAGTTCAAATAAAGGATTAACGTTTTATGGTTTAAATAAGAGATCAACATTTCACAAAATAGTTCAAATAATTTTATGGATTAGTTATTATGAATTCTTTATTTGAATTACTTTATAAAACGTTGATCCTTTATTTAAACTTTTTGAAACGTTAATCCTTTATTAGAATCATTTCGAAATATTGATTCCCTATTTAAATAACTTTTTAATTATATACTTAATTGAAAATTTAATTATTACCGTTTATACTTTAATTAATTTTAATTCACACCATTTATTTAGTTAATACAATTAATCAACGAAATAGTTGCCTACAACTTAAGGGGTTTTGTGATCCCATAGAGTTATGGGTAGCTGTCCATAATTGTTAATAGGTCTCGTAACTCATATTTTTTAAGCGAATTGCAACTTATTAATTTGCAAAGGGTAGTTGATGATCACTTATTAAGGGTTACGTGACTCCTTTAAGGTCGTGAGGGTCACCTTATTAGCTAATTGTGTGAATTGGATTATCAGTGTGAATTGGAGTTCAATAAGATATAGATGATAATAATTAAATCTCCAATTATTTGTATAATTAGAAAAATTGAAATTTTAGGTTTGTAATTGTAAAATATGATAAAGTTGAGATATAAATTATGTGATTAACTTTTTATTTTTTATTAACAAATTAGAATGAGAAATATATATTTAAAAAAAAAAATTTTCTCCCCTCCGCCGAGAAATTTAAATTTGAATTGGCAGATTTGGCACCTCTCTCTCTTTCTCTCTCTCTCTCTCTCTCTCACACGCTCAATTGGCACTTCGTACTCGCGGTAAAGTGACACAAGAAACGGGGAAACAAAAGAACAACAAAACTTTATCGAGAGAAAAAACAGACATGGTGGTGTCCAAATCGAAGTCGAAATTTTCGTACGAGGAATGCCGGCTCAAGAGACTGGAGGAGAACAAGAAAAGGATGGAGTCGTTCAAGCTTCATCAGCTTTCTCAATCTATTCGAAACTCCGCTACTAAGTTGAAGCCCACCCCTGTAACTAACCCTTTCTTTTTCAAAACCAAAAAGGTTTAAGTTTCTCTCCTTTTTCTTTTGCAAAAGCTTGTAAGTTCTAATCTTTGGTTGTAGAAAAAGGAGGCGAAGCCACGTGCGGCTGAGAGTCGAGTGGTCGTTCTAAGGAGGTCCGAACGCGTCAGCAAGTTGCCCACTCCTTTATACAAAGAAGTGAGCTTCTTATCACTTTCTGCGTGTTCACTTATTCGTGTGTTTATTATTTTTTAAATGCTATATTTTGATTGTTGATATTAGAGAATTTCGAGCATTTTTCTTTAGTGTTGGAAATAAATCAGTGTCATTGAAATGTGTGATTAGTGTTTCATCACATTTCCTTTTCAAGTAAAGTTAAAAAGTGCCTCGTGTACAAGTTTAAGGTTTGAAAAATGTGAGCTCGACTGCAATGCAAATCACCTTACAGAGAGTATGTATACAAGTGATTAGAGCGTGTAACCCTAATATAAGAGAATCTTTGCAGCAGATAGGCCTGCGCAATCTGAGCATGCAAGTAATCAGTATGAGAATGGAACAATGATAAGGGACTTTGCTGCAGACAAGATTTTTGTGAGGGTATCTGTGTGTGCTGATGACTCGTTGATAAAAACCCTTTTTCATCATTAGATTACTCATTTATGTCTGAAGCACTAAAACGTGGTTAGTGGAAGATTGCGGGTTTTAGTCACTGGCCACTTCTGGCAGTTCACATCCAATGCACTTAGTAAGAAAATTTTCAAATTTATCTGAAAGGAAATTGCTTTATTCAATTGAACAGAACAATGTCCTTCGCAACTCCATTTTCTGACCTTTTGGATAACATATTTCTTGAAATAAGCCCCCACTCAAACAAAGATTATGTGATGACGATTTTTGGTACTCCAGGTCAGGAGATTTAAATTGTTATTTACACACTTGTCATTGCTTATGAGTCAGCTTAAGATTAATCTTGGGGTCAACATGAGTTGTGTATGAGCAAAAAGTTCAGTTTGTTGTCGTATACTTTCCTAAGTGTTACTACGGCATAGTTCATTGGTGATGTTTTCTCTGCATACCCATTGGGTTTGTTATTTGATGACAGGTGGATTATGAACACATCATGAGACCAAGAAGGTATGTGTCATCTAAAGCCTTGATTCTGATTTTGGGATTTATCTCCATGTTTGAGTGTCTTGGTAGGTTCAATTTTTGGGGAACTAACTAGCTTAAGAGATGTAGAAGTAGAATTGATAGTACTAGATACCCTGCAAATATGGTGTATGCTTCGGCAGAAGAGAGGGGATATGCTTTTGAGAAGGCAGAGGAATTACGATCAACTTTAGATCCTCAGTACCCGAGTTTTGTGAAATCCATGGTTCCTTCTCATGTCTCTAGTTGTTTCTGGCTGGTACATTCCACCATTCTTTTACTCTGGTTTCACTTGATTTTTCTCATCCATTGGAATTCTTTGGCAATGTGAAAAGCACTATAACTTGATCATAGGAGGAAATGATGGGCTGTTTGCGTGATTTTGCAACTAGGGCCTTCCTCTGAAATTTTGTAAGACAAGTCTTCCAAAGAACGATTGCTCCATGACATTAGTTAATGAAGACGGGGAAGACTATGAGACAGTGTATTTGGCACATAAGTCTGGACTCAGTGGAGGGTGGAGAGGGTTTTCCTTGGCCCATGATTTGGCAGATGGAGATGCTTTGGTTTTTCAAGTAATTAAGCCTACTACAATGAAGGTAATCACTAATCAAAGTTGTATTGTTAGAATTAAGATACTAACCCTGTTATTATTCTACAAGTATGTTGCTCGGTTTTCATACTCTGAAAAGCAGCCGAGAATTTTCTATACTTGAAAACGGAAAAGGATTCATAAAACTGCAATGTGGTATTGCCTTTTGGTTTTGTGACCGTGTTCTGTACATGAATGCAAAATTAGTTAAATATGGTTGTCTATGGATTTGCTTGCTTACCATATTGATGCTTATGTCTGTTAATTGGACTAGATTAGCCAGCAGGGTCTGCTGGTTATCTTCTGTCTTTGGAGGTGAAAACATGTTACTAAACCATTCATAAGATTGCCCGAACAACCTTCCTTCCTCAGTTTTTCATTTTCATTGGCTCTGCAATCTGTTCAATACTGCCTTCTGCAGAAATATGTGAACATATTGACATGCACAAAATGCAGACTCAAGCTTGCTTGGATGTTCTTTCTCGTTTGTTTTCACATGCCTATTCTGGCTTTCTTAGAGGGAGCTAGATGGCATATTCTTTTGATTGTTAACAACCCAAAGTTGAAGAGCAGATCGTATATGCATTATTCTCTTAGTGGCATATCATGACTATTGATACATCTTTTCAGGTCTATATCATAAGAGTAAGTAGCTTCAGAGATGGAAAGAAGTCCTGAAAGATCCAAGGTTTGTACATTTTCAAAAGATCTAACTAATTTTATTCTTGTTTTTGCTGTGCTTCATGCATACTTTTTTATTAGCTTATTGTCTTAATTAAGGAGACATTATAGTTCACGGTCCACAAGATTCTTGATCTTTTTGTAACATACACCATGCTTCAGTTGGTTTAGGATGTTAGTTTGGTTCTTTGAAGCTGACTATTTAGATGTCTTCCACCAGTGCTGTTATGCTTTTTCACGTGCATCATTTATATCATGATTTTTTCTCTTTTAAGGATGAGCTCCTGAAAATCCTGAGTTAAATTTTGTTTCTGCCTTTTCCTATAACAGTGTGAGTGAATCATAGAACTTTTACATTGCAATGACATTCTTAACTGTACTTTTTTGACCGTATGGACATCCATATTAAAAGTCCAGAAACAAAATAATCAGTTCGCATATGCTAAGTCTGGGATAGAGCAGGATTGTCTAAGACAAAATATGATGGGATATGATAGGCAAAACATGATTAGGTTTTATTTTTCTAGTTAGAACAGTTGTCTTCCTCATCCGTAATGTTATGATGGAAACTTGTTATATCTACCTTATACACATAAAATCTCTATATGCAATGATTGCAAAATGCAACGTAGAACAAAAGTAAATTCTTACAGACATCCAAGCATGCATGCAGTACTTATAGTCATAGGTTTAGGGTTCACCATTTAATCCGAACTTAACAATCGAAAGATGATAAAAGGGCCAGTATTTCTCTGTATCTCAATAGTTCAAGTATGTCAACCATCTGTCTCATATGTCTCTGACATGATGGAGATTAATTGATCGAGCTTCCTCCAGTATTCTAATCAGGTCAATGGCTGGCTACTAATAACGTATATGTTGTACAGTGAGAATCATATCCGACCTACTTTGTTTAAGTAAACGTTGAACATCCTTTAGGTATAAATTCTTCTTGTATAAAACATGTTGCAAATGGAGAAGACCATTGTTAGTGCTGCTTCACTTTAGAACTGGCAGAGGAGAGGGTTAGTGCAGATTACAATTTAATTTTACCAAAGCTTGTTCAATCCTTCTTTTCCCTTAATCTTGAGTTTCTTATTTTGGGTAATTCATTTAGAATCTTTTAAACAATCATGGCTAATATAAAAGCTTAAATTTGCAGAGGTGGTTGTAGGCTTCATATTTGTTACTTCTTTATACTTATTATTTCATGTCATGCGCCCCTTGCTTGTATGTTAGTACTTTGATTGAAACTTATCATGTGGATGTCTTAATTGGAAGGGGATAAAATGACTGCAGAGTTGAACTCATGACTTCTTGCTTTGATATTTTGTTAATTTTTTGTTTTCGTACCACAACCAATTAATCCAAAAGCTTATAAATTTGGTATAAGCTTTTTCTATTTGGTACTCCATAATGGCTAAGGTTTGGACTGTTGGAGAGCTTTGGAGAAAATCATGCTGAATAGCCTAAATGATTTATGATGCTAACTTGCATCTAATGCCATGGATGTTCTTATTGCCACTATTCTACTTTCCTCTCTCAATCTGCCTCTTAGTGCAATTATTTGAAATATGGATGTCTGGTAGATGCATGGTTTTTAACTCCCAAGGTATTAATAGTCTCCTCTCAGATCTTTTATTTTGTATGTTGCAGGATAAATAGTTGATCCGGATACAACCTCCTTATCTTGCCTTGGAAGTTTTGCCATTTCCTCAATGCCAAGTAATTAGTTATCCCTATGAGGCACAAATTACTGATTTTGTCGTAAAACTAATCATGAGCTAGTTAATTCTCTAGTTTCAACTGTCAACCACATACATCCCTTGAAAGTTATTAGGATCTGAGGAAGCCACGTTTGTTTCCCTTCATATATTGTTAAAAAGAATCATCAGATGTCCCATGAAACTCCTCCAGTTTGAAAGTGCTGACAGCGTTTTGCTGCTTCTTTCCTCGTCAGAATGTGTTCTTTGATGACTAGGATGGACTAGATGGAGTTTGCCCTGTACATGTAAAGTTGGAATGAGTCCAATATCAGGGATGGGGCTCCTGAGTTGCATTTTCCATCCCCATGTGCACTGACAAATTCAATCCAGACCTAATCTGTCATGACTCATGTATATTGTCATTATTTTAGTGTTAGTAATTTCTTTTGCAATCTTTCAAACATTACTTGCGAGGCAAAAGGTGACAGCCACATCTTGGAGAACAAAATACATAGGAAAGTTGACTTTACACATTAACATATTGATGGGGTCAGTGGTTGTTGTGGGCGACAGGCTGTTTTGATAGCTACAATTCGCTTAGTCAGTCAGCTACATGTTTTCCAGCTAACAATTAGTGACAAGGCAAAGTTATTTTGAATGGGTAGTTTGCTTAATATCAAGTTTCAACTACTTTATCCTAGTCCAATCCAAAAAGCATCCTATTAATATGTCTTCAAGAGAGAAAAGATTTATCATGTATTACATAATACATGCTACTTAGTATGTATATTTATGGTGTAAATATTAGTAAAATTTTGATATATAAAATATGTATAAAATAGAATGTTAGTCTTGTTAAAAACTTTTCATTTTACTATAAGATTCGTAAAAATTTCGTTGGTATTATATGCTATATGTATATATAGGTATAGTGTAATACTAATGAATTTATTTTTGTCTTCAAGGTACTTGTTAAAGATTTTTTTTTATTATTATTTATATTTTAAGATTGATTATATGGTATACGAGAAAGTAACTAAATAAAAAGGTAAAAGTTCTTTTATTTTAATTTTTTTATTAAGTGTTCTAGAGAACGTGTTACTATTTTTTGATTTGATAATAAAATATATATTTTTATCTTTTCTATACGAATAATATGGGCAAAGTAACCACATTTAAAGAGTTGGCTTGGTTGGAATTCTTGTTCATTCAGGTAAAGGGTTTCAAATTAATTAATCTGAGGAAGGAATTCTTCAACCGTTCTTTCGTAGAAGTTTAACCTTGGCCGTCCACAACTCTTTATGTTATTGGTACACGTTTAGTGACATTTTTCCCTCCAAAGCATATGTCCAATAAAAGCTAATCGATCTAGGTTCAAGACAGCCAAGTAACTTTGTGAATACTCAATATTCAAACCTATAAGGATTGTGCTATATTTAAAGCTTATTCAATTCGACATTTGACTTTCCGTTTTTTCGCACACACACGCTCTCTCTCTCTACTTCTTCATTTTTTTTTTTTAAATAGGTATATTGGGGATCCTTTGTATTCATGTCAATACCCAATCAAATACTTTATACTTTAAATGAATTAGGTCTTATAATATATGCTAAAATCCAATAAAATTTCCCTATGTTTTAAATAAGCAAATAACTTATGTTTGACTAAGCATAAAAATGCGTAATAGTTTTCTACGTTTGTAAATGATTATAATTTGAGGTATTCATGGTTAGGTTTAGAGGCTAAATTAAATCAAATTATATTTGGAAAATAGTTAAATTTAACCCACTTTTAATGGTTGACCGGTATAATCCAAATCACATCAATTGCAAATTGGTTAAATTTGGTATGGTACACATTTGTTTAAGGAACATTTAGATTATAATTTGATACATTTCATCATCCATTTTCAATAGTGATATTTTCAATAACATCACTAGTATAACTAGAAATTTCCCAAAAATAGAATATGTTGATTGGGTGTAATAAACTAAGTAGGATGAGGTAAATTGGACTGTAATTCTTTGAGTGGATGTGTTGATGAGCCTTGTAATTGACTGGGTTTCTTGTGTTGAGGTACTTGCAAAAGCACCTAATGGGTTTGTTCATGAAGGCTTTCCGATGCTCAATTCAGTAAAAGAGGAAACAAAAAGGAATTCGAGCACTTTTAGCCAATGGAGAAAGGAGCTCATGTGAAGCAAAGTTAAGTTCTTGATTCAAGGGAGAGAGGTTCAAGGCTCTAGATATTTAAATCCCCTTACCTCTTGGTTTCTTGTACTAGGAGTATTACTACTTAAGGTATGTGTTAACAGGAGATTTGCTTGTTCTTGCTATTGTTATGAGTGTTAAGGGGTTGATAAGGTGACTTTGGGCGTTGGTTGGCCATGATCGTGCTAGCAGTCGCATCTGTAATCTAGGGCTTTAATGTCCTTGAATGATGTTGGATGTGCTGACTATATTACGGATGTTAGGTCACAATTAATGAGATGAAGAGAGGTGCAAGCACGAGCTCGCAAGGGTAGGGATACCCTCCAATAGTGGTTATAGGCTTGGAGGTCGAGTAAGTGCTCATAGCTTGAGCTTACTTGAGTAGGCTTTCGATTCCATGGGGATTTAGAGCTCGGGGAACGGGTCTTCAAGGTGCTTGTAAGTAGGCTCAACATTCGAGCATAGTAGAGTGCTCGGACAAAGCGAGGTTTTGGTTGCCTTGTTATTAATGGGCTTGAAAGGGTCTTTGCTGAGGTTAGGTCTTAAGCTAACCTAAAATAGTGTATCAATAGAATACACTAATTGAAATAGATATAACATAAAGTTATGTAAGAACTAAAGAGATAATTGCGTACTACTTATTGATTCAATGCTTATTGTGGTACTATCGAATGCTATAGAGAAGTGGTGTGGAAAATGATTTGGCATTAAAAACATGGAGGCATGAAAGATGGACTTGCAGCTAGTGTTGAAGGATCAAAAGGGTAGCACCATAGTGCGATGGAAGTGTGAGGTCGTTAGAGGGACTGAAATTGAGAGTTTGGGATAAGAAGGACTAAGGAGCAGAGGTGTTAAATAAAGTATAATGTGAGAATAAAAATCGATAATCATTGGGAAAAAAAATTAAATTTGTCAATTTTATTTATTATTATTTTGGAAAAATGTCATATTTAGTGCTTAAACTTTATTCATTCTTATAATTAACTATTTGAAGTTTAAAAATATTAATTTGCTCATTGTTAATAAATAACTTTGGGCAAACTTTAGATAGTTAATTGGAAAAAATGGGTAAAATTTATTTATCAAATATATCATTTACCCTTTTCTTTTTTATAATATGAATTACTTTATTTGATCCTCTAAACCGTGGTTGTTTTGATCCTCTTTGAATTGCACCATAAATTGAAGTGTGATGTACAAAAACTAAGGTTTGGTGAACATCCTTATAAAATACTTAAGTAGCTTGATTGTATTTAACAAAAGAAAACAAAATAACTTAAATAATTCACTTAAAACTTGATAAATTTGATTGGATTTGAGAATAAATAAGATGAGTAACATATATCTTCTCTATGCTACATGGTTTATTCTTTATTAAATGAAATGAAAAGGAAAATGCTAGCCATATCGTTATTGTTAACACTGATTGAATAATTATTCCTTTTCAATTATTCAATTTATTCTTTTTCTTTTTCAACTCCAAATTACCTCGAGAATGATGGAAATGAAATAGATTAATGGGTAGGTTATTTATTTATTTATTTTTTCCTAGTTATAGAGAGAAGGGATTCGAACTTTAATCTATACTAATGGGAGACTAGTGGTAATGTCACTAGGTTATAATAGCTTTAGTAATGGGTAGATTATTAAAATTGAGCAAATCTAATAAACATTTTATATTAAGTAGTCTTTTAGTAGATGTAAAATTATATTAGGGTGAATGATCTAGGCCTTATGTCATTAAAGCTTATGTAGAGCTGATCATTTTGAGTAGAAGTGTGCAAGTAGGCTTTAGCTCGTGAATTGACTCGTTTAACTTATTTTTTAAATAGATTTGAGCCAAGGTTTTTTCACTCATTAAAAAGTGGGCTAAATGAGCCTAGTTCATTTAACTTGTGGATCAAAGCTAGTTAGTTTAGGTTGGTTCGTTTAACCCACTTTTTAAATGAGTTAGGATAGAGATTTTTTGGCTCGATTAAAAAATGAATCAAATGAGCTTGACCTATTTAACTAGTGAGTCAAATGGGCAGGGCTGGGTTGACCTATTTAGCTTGCTTGCATATCTTTAATTTTGAGTAGTGATAAAATAAAATTTGAAATTAAAGAGAATCAAAAGGAATTTATTACGATTAGCCTACCAAATCTTTAATCTCCTACTAAGCTCAAGCATTAATTAGGATCAAGTTGACTCATATTGAACATTTAAAGTATTAATTACTAATATGAAAACACTAAAAAAGGAATAGAGGCTTAATTATTTTGAAGAATGAAAATGATAAGGAATAGAAAAATAATTCCTTAAGAAATACGTATAATTATTGCTTGGAATAAATGAGTAATACATGTTCAATTGTTTAATTTTTGTAAATCATTATTCTAGGGGATAGCTGTTCCATTGTTTACTTAATATTATTATGTTACACCATTGAGTTGAGAATGGAATAGAAGTACTAATATATCCCCTTTACATGAAAAATGCCACCAATTACCATCACCATTATTGTCACTAACCTATGATACTATCATTACCACCTACTCCAACTAAGACCACTTCTACGATCTTATACCATTGTTACCATTATCACAAATACCACCACAATTGCCATTATATTACTATTACCATCGTTAAACTACCAATACCACCACTTTTATCACTATTGCCATTGCTAATTTACCAAATCAATATTATTATCATATACTATGGTAATAGTGATGGTCTTGTAATAATGTTGTTGGTGCAAGCAAGTATAAATATGTAGGTTAAACAGGTTGATTTGGCTTAACTTTGGATTGTAGGTTAAATGGACCAAATTTATTTGGCTCGCTTTTTAAATGAGTTAAAAAATCTTAGTTTTAACTTATTTAATAAGTAAGTTAAATGGGTTGGTTCATAAATTAAAGTTATAAATGTGTTAAATGGGGCCAATTCAAACTAACTTACTTTGACCTGCAAATTAAATGGATTCAATTCATTTGACATGCTTTTTAAATAGGTAAAAAAAATTAACTCACCAATCGTCCCATGGGCCAAAACTTATATACATACCTCTACTAATGATAATGGTGGTGGTGGTGCTTGAGTGTAGTAGTAATGGGAATAAAATAATAGCAGTAGTATTGATATTAGTAATGGCATAGTATTGATGAGGGTCACAATAACAAGGTTGTAGTGATAATGATGGTAAAAATGGAAGTGGTGGGAAAGATGGTGTTGATGAGAGCATTGATGAATGTAGTTGTGTGGCATTAGTATTAGTACAGTAGCAATGAAGGATAACAATGTTGGTAGTAATGTAAGCATGGTGGTAGTGGTAGGTGGTAACATTGGTAATGGTTGTCATGAGCTAATAATGTGGTTGGTTGACAGTGGTTGGTATTGATGTGAAAGTGATGGCGTAATGTTGTGTTGGTAGTGACAACAATGTTGATTCTTGTGATAAGGGGTGTATAAGTAGTGATGTGGGTGGATAACAGAGGTGTTAGATGGAGGTAACAGCATCGTTAGTTTATACTTTATAGTTAAGCTAGTGGTAGTAGCGTTCAGGGATGATAAAGATGACATATGTTTATATTTCATAGTGATGGGTGGTAGTAGTAGCTAGACAAGTAAAGTAATCAAACTTATGAGCAAACTACTTGAGTTTGGTTCAATAATCACTTGAATTCAATTTGATAATAATTGAGTTGAGGTCGAGGTAAAGATTGAGATTGATTTGAGTTTGATCTACATAGCAAATTTATGGAATCAACTCGAGCTTTGCAATGGTCTTCTCTAATAGATGTGAGCCTAATTAAGTTTAAGTTGAGTTTAAATATTAGTATAATTAGAGTCATTTTTCCATTGGACAAAACAGAAATTAGAGTCATGTTTGGATTTCAATGTAACTTTAATTTCTAGATAAATTGAAACTAAAAGAGCTTAGTTGATTCTAACTTGAATTTGTAGTATGATATTTGAAGTTGTCCTTGAGCTAAATTTCTAAGTTTGGTCGAGTTTGAGTGAAGTTAAAATTTAAAATTTTGAATCGACTTAGACTTTAGGTTCGATATTGTGTTATATTGTCTAGTTAATACCCATATCGATAGCAATATCAATAGTGATGATCATGTTAATAGTATAAAGTTGTTGGTTTTGATATATATGGTGTCAATGATAATGGTACTATAATAATGATGTGGTATTTGAGCTGATGATTATATGAATGGGAAAGATAAAATTTTCATTGGAGTATAAAATCTATGATCGAAAGGTCTTTTGCAATAGTTATTGTCCTTCCAAGTTTCAAATAACCAAAGGACTAGATTTTTTTTTTTTTGATAGCGATTCTATTAACTTCCAATTGCGAGAAACTCCAAAACGGTTCGCGCGAGCACACGCGGGACGGATGGTCGTGAATGGGGGACCCTTCTTACTGCGCGATAACTGGCGCCGGAAATTGGGGGGTCTCCAAGTGTAAGTCAAGGGATTAGGAAAAGGTCCGGCTCTGACCTAAAGCTAGAGTGGGCCCAAATTAATCCAATACAAGCACTTTATTTAATTTCTCATGTTATCAAATCATTCATTTAACATATATCTACGTGACGCCAACAACAATATTATTACTCCCCTCATTCGCCGTTTGTCGTTTCCACGCAATCTTAGCAATGCAATCAATTACATTAAGAAAATAAACCGGCCATGGGCCAACAAGGGAGCTCTACGTGTATCCAAGTTATTTGACCAGATAGTTCGGGTTTCACGTGAAATTGCATGTTAATACCAAAGATATATCAACATGAAAAGAGATCATAAATAATTAGTTTATCATATTATTATGTTTATTCACATTATAATTGTATCTGTAATATATATATAGTCGTTTCTCTCTATAATCGGACTCTTACTCATAATTGCATTATCGCATCATGCTACGTACACTAATCCTCTTCGATGTTCTCTCTGGGGTTGAGTTGTTGTACGTCTGGCAGTGCATAAGAGATGTAGTAGGACCTTTTGCCTGAGTTCCATTTGGTGGATTCAGTTTCAGTACAGACAATGTCATAACTCATTCAACATTTATTTGTTCGCTATAGTTTTATGACTCATAACCAGTCGTACTCATGCTACCCATTTCTTGTTACTTTTAGCTGCATCTTGATGGTTGCTCTCCACTTATTTTGTGGGGACGTTCTTTTCTTTCTGTTTTTGCCAACCCATAAGCGCGTATTTATCAGTTAGTAATGAATTTCGAACATTCATGTGTACGTCAGTTGACATGATTTAGATTACCGGGAACGGAACATTCAATTCAGTACATACGAGGTTGTATACATAATAAAATTTTTACACAAGAAAGAATCAATGCTCAAAGTCAAGTTGAAATAGAGGTACAATACATAAGTAGTTAAAATAGTGAACACCGTTACATTAATGGTTTAAAATAGAGATAAATTTCAAACGGTTAAAATAAATGATTAAAATTAAGAAAATTATGAAATGATATTGAGGTTTCAATCCTCTATTTGAAAAACTTATTGTAACGTGTATATTTTATTTTTCTCACTTGAATGTTTGATCATCTACTGAAATCACTTATCATAATATTGATTCTCTATTTTAACAACTTGAAAGTTCAATCTTCTATTTAAATGTGAGTTAAGCATCTCCCCTTTTATGTGTAATTTTTCAAATAAAACTTTCTTGTATAGTTTTCTATAGGTATTTATTGAGTGCCCATAGATATTTCTAGAAAACTTAAATCTATAAAATAAATATATTTTAAAAGAAGTTTAAGATTGAATTGACACTTAAAAATTTTTGGTAAATTACATAATTATTTAAATTTTCGATTTCCTTCATCCCCATAACTAATTTAAATGTCATACTTTATATCTGTATCTATTGATAAACATATCCCGAACTAGTTATGCTTGTTTGTAGAGTCTATATAAGATGCATCATACTATTTCAAGTTCCAACCAGTTTATGATTATTGGTTAACTTGAGATTTTTTAGGTTCTCCATCTTTATTTTTTTAAGGGATCTTTCTCACCACCTTTTATCCACTCTTAATTTATATTTTTTAAAATTTAAACTATTAAATAAATTATAAATTTAATAATTTAAATTTTAAAAAATATAAATAAATAGTGAAATAAAGGACCATCCTATCATAGTAGAGGATAAAACTGTAGAGTTTCCTAGTAATTTTCTCAATAAGCAAGTCTACGAATGGAGGTCCGTTTTCTTTCTTTCTTTCTTTTTTTTTTTTTGTTTTCTTTCTTATGATTAAGGCGTAAATTTGTCCATTTAAAACATTACTCTGCACTTTTTACGTTATTGTTTATTTTTTCACGTGTTTTTCAAATTGCAAATAAATATCCGCTAATCTCCCGTGAAGTTAACACATAAATACATAATATATTTCTTCTTTTCAACTTCCTAATAAATAAACTTGAGGTATTTGTCATCGTTTTATTTTGAAATTAGCTTATGAATCTATTGTTGTCTTAGTTTATGAAAAGTCCAAACGTTAATGTTGCTTGAGGAATCAACTATAAAGTTATACAACTCATACGTAAAATTTGAAGAGTGACGAATGTATCAACGGTTGCAAATATATAATTCGGCATACAGCCGTCCTCCGCCTATTGTTTTGTAATTCCCGGATTATGTCCCGAAGAGGCATAGGATGAGCATATAGGAGTGAACAACAAGAAACATAGAATTTATGGTTACACATGTTTACTCAATTGACTTTGTATATATATAGGTGTCATTATGTTCGCAATGCTTTTACGTGCTGTTTAGGACAAAACAAGTTTCATTTTGTTTGGATTTTGCACATATAGAATACCTAAATATTGGCGAAATTATTTTTGATTGTATGACATACATCTAAAATTTCTTATATCATATTTCATGTGGTACAAAAATTTGAGTATGATAAATAATATTCAAAAGAACAAAATTTAAAAAATAAAATCATATATTCAAGCCACTCCTTTTTCATTAAAGCGATTGTACCATCACTATCATAATCATACTACACCACCAACTAGACATGTGGCTTGGTTAGATTTTGAGCAATCACAATGACGATCATTAGTTTATTGTCCCTATTGCAAGAACCTTATTGTTGCCTATAGAATTCTATTGATAGAGATTGAAGAGTAAATGGGCCTTCAAGAGTAAGGACCTAAGCCTATAAGACAAAACATAATGAGTAAGGTATTTTTCGATATAATTATTTCGATACTTAAGTTAGTAAGTATTTGTAGGAGTAAGAGTAAGGTAGCAACAATGCCACAAAGTTTAAGAGTATGTGTGTGGGGGTAGCCTACCTTTGATGGACTTCCTCTATTTATATTGGAGAGATCAAGATAAATTAGGAAGTATGAATAAGTATGGATTTTCCATGGAGGGAAAGTACATTCACTAAACGAGGAAGTGGTTCTTGTGACTTTCCTTTCCTACCATTAGTCTTCATTCAGTGTCGACTTCCTACCTTTATTCGAGCACCTATCTATTAGAAGGTAGATGGTATAGAGACCAAGTGGATGGCTTCTTATAGGAAAGAGGTCAGTCGTGCGAGAGTGTTCAGTTACAAGTCTTTAGAGCTCCATGTACGATGGTTATGGATCGAAATAATTTGGTTGAGGACCCAAATAGATCAATCGTAGGTCAAAATAGGTTAGCCCATGACCCTAACAGATTGACATAAGCCTAAGGAGTCTACATTCAAAACCTTCGATCAACACTTATAAACTACCACCATTGCACTACCACATCGTTTACATCACCACCTCCAATGTTGCCTCTTGTTGGGACTGCCCACTAGCCATTAGTGCCATGATGTCCTTACTAATACCATGACCACCGTGCTAGACACCTTAAAAAAATTTTCACCTCCCTCCCTTGACAACCTAACCATCATCACACCCACACCACATTACCACCATCACCAAACTACCATTGCCATTATTGTGATAAACCATCATTATATCGCTATCAATACCTTGCCTTATACATCAGATTTCTTTGCAAACTCTATTGGCTTAACCATTAGATATTTGACTAAATCATAATTTAGAAAAGATGTTGCATAATTGTATACTCCTTGGCCTCCATTGAGTACACTCAACCTACCAATTACAAGAAGAAACTCAACCCTACAGCTATGCTCATGGTTCTCTCGGGTTTTCTTAGATCCTGCCTATCCTTACAACATCCACTTTTACCTAAAATTCTCACTCTTTTTCTTTTCAGTTATAACTAACGCTAGTTGAATCACATACTCGAAAGTGTAAACAAAAAAGTCGCAAATTCCCATAATATGAGCTTGATGGATAAATAGGTTTTCGACGTGACTGCCTCTTCACATTGGATGAGCTTGGTCCAAATTAAAACGAGTGAGAATCATTGTGATTTTAACCGTCTAAAGATGAAAATAAATTGATGATTTTTGCTTATAGTACAAAAAGCTTGCACGCCATCTTTGCTTTGAATAATTGTTCTCAAGAATGCGGCATGAAGAGAAAAGAAAGGTTTCTTGAACAAATCCAATGGGAAAAAATAAACGAAGGAAAAAACTTGTTGAAAACCAATTACAGGACAAGTTAAAAGTTTGGTTGTCCATACTTGAAAAACTGTTAAAAAAAATTGATGATTAAGAAAACTCTATGTCGGATCTTCTAAAATTACTTTCTTAAAGATATCATCATTCATAGTTGAGATTGAAAAAAAAAATGATAACATTTATGATAATGTCATAATATATTTAAAAAATTTATATAATCTCAATAATTAAATTTATAATTTTATCTAAAATACTTTAATAATCTTCCACCATTTGAATATGTTTAGTTCATATAACTATTATTAGTTTCAACAATTGAATTTATAAGTTTACTTTATTGATTCTTCGCTATCTCAATACAAATAGCTATTATTAGCTGGATGCTTGCTTGTCTTGACCTCGCTCGATATGAATACTAAATATCTAATTGTGCTCCATAAAATCCAGATTAACGGTACCTTTCTAGCAATCAAATGCCACCGTATTTTTTATTTTTTTTTTGTTTTATGCTTGTAAGTATTCAACAAGAGGGCACAACTTCCTTTTACTTATCTTTGCATAATTTAAATAAATACCCGGAATATCACGTTATTTTTACCTAGCATGCCCCTGGACCTGGATATTATATAATTGTGTTGTTTGTCAAGTCAAAGATCATATAGAAAAGTTATCATGTTGAATCACGTGGATGTTAATGGGTGACAATTGACATACACGATTGACACGGTTTATGTTTTCTTAAATAGAAGACTTTTCAGCACTATAGGAGTTAAAATTGGTTCGAACTTGTGGAAAGGATTAAGCGTAAAGGCAATGCAATTGAAAATTTTTGGATGAAGAAATGACCGAAGTGAAGATCAAAACGTAGGATCATGTCCCATTTTTTTTAGGAATTGGAGGCGGCTATTTTGGACGGATATATAAATCCTTTTTTTTTTTAAACCACAGCTGCGGTTTCCCACCAGCTAATGAATTACTTTTAAGATTGGTTATATATTTTTTTTAAAAATAAGATAGGTAAAAAAATTGCAAAAAGTTGTTTTTTCCCCAATTTTATTTGTTATTTTTAACAAATACTCTTATGACATCTATTATGATTTGTGTGATTATTAGCATTTCAAGCAATTAGGGAGGCTCATCAATTGTATTTGATTATTTTGGATAAGTGAAAATTGATTAAAAAAAAAAAAAATCTCCCAACATTGTGCATGTAATTATTAATGTTTTTAGATTGGATCTAGGTCATTAACTTAGATATATAAAAGGATTAAGGGTTAAAAAGATAAATTAAATTCGATCGGAGGTTGAATTAAAAACATATTAAATTGATTTTATTATAGAATATGGTAATTATTAATGTTTTTAGATTGGATCTAGGTCATTAACTTAGCCATTCACAAGCTACTTAGATAGTTATACAACACAACTATTTTTAAATCCAAGTTCATCTTTATGGCCTAATCTGATTATAAAATCAATTCGATTCAATCCTAATCCATCATAGTTGACTCCGATCGAATCTGATTCCATCCCTTTAACCATTGACTCTATCATACGTTCAAGTTAATCACTTGGGTTAGATTTGATAATATTGCACAAAACACTAACAAAATTGAAATCTTTATACTTCTCATGTATTTTCCTTTTTTTTTTTTAAAAAAAGAATTAATTGAGAGTTAAAGTTATATTTGAGTTAAGACAAGCTGAAGAGGTACAATATTGAATTGGAGCTCAATCCTATTGAACCTGTATAAACTTGTTCGTTTTGAAAAAAGTTATATTTCATTCAATTAAAATTATATCAACTCTTAAAATTAACTCATAGAATAAAATTTCAGCTCTCAACCATATTTCTACCCTGTTGAGTCAAATAATGTAGATTCTCAAGTTAGCCTTAATAATTTATTTGAACAGCTTATCAAACTTAAGTTCAATTCAATTGTAATTAATTTGAAATTCATTTAGTTTTGAGCTATCACTTTACTATAGTAACAATTACATTCCACCATTAATTATTCTTCTCATGAAAGAGTTATTATGATATTTAGTTTTGCTTTATACCTATAATGGCAATTTCATAAGGAATCTATATTATAAAAATATTGAATAATCATTCACCACTTAAAGTTATGAATAGTAATTAAATACTGGTATTAACATTTTCCTTAAAATATCTACAATGAAAGCTCTATTCAATGTCTCATTTCATTCAACAAAATGAAGATATTGTATATATAATGGTTTGAGTTAGTATAATGTAATTTGCACTTATTTTTAATGTTATAATTTGATAAATTGATTGCAAAAGGAAAATTGCATGAGGAATTTATTTTTTTCCCAACTCTGCTTAGTTGTCAAACATGCTAGGTTTTATTTGGAAACGAAACATAGATTATTTTCTATTATCGTAGAAGGACAGGTATCATGTCATATGAACTAATGGGGCTAATATGGATCTTATTACCTAATTTAGATATTAAATCCAACACTTATTAGGAAATTTGTGGAAATATTGTGGACTTCAAACTTGGTAATAAATCTGATAACAATAGATGAATTTGTCAATAGTTTTAAATGAGACAGAAATATGGATAAGCAAAAATTAAATACTCCCATGCTTAGCGTGAGTTTAACGGTGACTTTTCAAGTCAAATAAAAACCAAAATTATTATTTTGAAAATTTCAAATTAAAACCAAACCAAATTGAAAATCAAGTCAAAGTCAGTTTTTTTTTTTTCCTTTCCTTTTCCACGGTTAAATATAGTTTTAATTTAAACCAAATAGCAAGTAATGATAAATAGTTTAAAATATACTTATCCAAATTTTTGTTGATATTACATAAATATTTAACTAGTTTATAATAATGTAACATCATACAAGGTATATAATTATATAGGACAATTATATCTATTCTTATTATATATATATATATAGAGAGAGAGAGAGAGAGAGAGAGAGATGCGTATGTAATACTTATATATAATTTTTTAAGTTATAAAACGAAAAATCATAAATATAATTTAACTTTTCAGTCTAGTTTGGTTTTTCAGGTTTAAAGATAGCACAGAGTAAAGTGAAATAAATCAAATATTTTGATTTCAAATTTGTCTAAACTAAAACAACGAGAAAATTTGGTTCGGTTTGATTTCTCTCTAAGATTTAAAATGCACAGTACGATATGATCTGGACAAATAAAAATGCATAATTTGATCTGATCTGGACAAATAAGGCAGAAATTTATGCTTGCGAAAAACTAACACTGTGTTTGACAACCTTAGGTAAAATGGAAATTTAAAGAAAGTTGTAGAAAGGAAAAGAAATCAAAGGAAGTAGAAACTTTTAGTTTTGTTTCGATATGAAAAGTATAAATGCAAGGAGTTAAGTGAAAATATGTTCATTAAATTGACTAAATCAGTTTTATCTCGTTACAACTTATCAAAAGAAATAAAATATTTAAAGATGTTTTTGTGATTTTATCATGTTTTCATCCATTTTTATAGCTTTCCTTTCAAATTTAAAGAGAAAATAAAAAAGGTGTTGATTGAAATTGTTTCTACCTATGTTCACTAGGTTCTTCTTATTTCCATTATTTTATTTCCTTTGATTTCCACGTATTTTCACCTATTCAAATACAGTGTAAATACTCGCAAAGCATCTAACATAAAATACAAAGTATGAATAAAATCGGCCGCAAGCGCCAAGTCCGGAGCGCTTTTGAATCCACCCTTCTGTCCGCTCTATCCTATTACCCCCAAAAAGCCGCTTTTTAAAAGCCGAACTATAAAAGCAAAAACGCTGCGTATCTCTTCTTGCCAACTGCCAAGTCATCTCTCTCTCCTCTGCTCGTGATTCCAGAAAAGCAACCAAGACCAAGCAAGAAAAACTCTCTCTCTCTCTCTCTCTCTCTCTCTCTCTGTGTTGGAGAACAGACAATGGAATATATGCAGTTCGCCGGGATCTCCGCTCCTCGATCAGCTCCACCTTCCCGGCTTCCTCTCCAATTCTCTCTTTCTTCTCTCTTCTCTCGTCCTTGATCTCCATCCACATTCTCTATCTTTCTCACTCTCACTAACTGTGAGTTCTGTGTTTGAAGATCGATGTCGTGTATTTGCTGAAGCTTTAGAATCATAATGTAGTAATTCCTTTGGTTGATTCTCATCTTGTTCTTTTTCCAGGATTTTTTTGTTTCAAGAAGGAAAGCATTGAAGTGAATAGAGTTATAGAAGGAGGAGGAGAATATGCGAACGCATCAAACGGTTCCGTTGTCGGTGTTACTGAAACGCGAAGTGGCAAATGAAAAGATCGATAGTCCGGAGATAGTGCACGGACTGGCAAGTCAAAGCAAGAAAGGAGAAGACTTCACTTTGCTCAAAACTGAATGCCAGAGACTCCTCGGAGATGGAATTACTACTTATTCTGTTTTCGCTGTAAGTTTGTTTATTAATCACGTGAAAAGCGGCACCCACTCCACCTGTGTGTTTCTTTATATATATATATATATATATATATACATATACATAGTATATATAAGTGGAATGTGTTTGTTGATTATGTTTTCGGATATTTAATTGTGATTTTAAATCGAATAATTTAGTTGCCTCAACAAAAACGAAAAAAGAAGAAATTAAATCATTTATCTGTTATAAAGATGTATGGTTGCTTGTAATTTTATGGATTAATTAGGATGTTATAGGTAGATCGGGATTATACGGATGACAGTTCTTGACAAGAGACCATTTCGATACAGCTTGAATAAGATTAACGATACAACTTAAAGCTATTGAAATCCAAATATTGGTATACAAGTTGATGCAATCGTAGGATGAGTAAATTATTTTGTAATAGATATTGTATTTATCAATTTTGATGCAAAATAAAATACGTTTGCTACAATGAAGAACTGCCATGTGCAACAGAAACCAGAGTTTTGTATAATTTCTTTGAAACAAAGAAACTGAATTTTTTGCCTGGGATGAAGAATGATCAATCTTACATGCTCTGTAGATGTAATGGCAGTTTGTGTAGGTGAAGTACCTTTTTGAGATCATTTTTGGTCCCATGGGATGTTAAATCAGTTGTTGCTTTAGACGTATTTCATAACTGAAGTAGCTTAAGTTTTGAATAATGCTGCTATTGAAACCATTCGTAGTAACTTTGCTCAATAAGTGTTAATATCAGTAACTTTGCTCGATAAGTGTTAATATCAGTGTTATATGGTTGTAGTTATTTGATTCACGGTGACTTTTGCAGGACAATAATGTTCACATGCTTTCGGGATCAACCACTTCTCCATACCTTTGCTTAATCTATGCATATATTCTAGAATTGCTTGTCTTGCATTTTGGAAAATGTATTAGTGAGATACCAATGAGAAACCTATGATAGAAGTCATTGTATTGCTCAAATTTTTACTGGAGCTCTTGCTACTGTGTGGCACTTCCTCATTCTACCTTTTTGCATAATTCCGTTTCAGCTCTTTGATGGACATAATGGATCTGCAGCTGCTATATACTGCAAGGAAAATCTTCTCACGAATGTTTTAGCTGCTATTCCTTCTGGCCTTAACAGAGAAGAATGGGTGGCAACATTGCCAAGGGCTTTGGTTGCAGGGTTTGTTAAAACAGATAAGGACTTTCAGCAAAGAGGTAATAATGACAGTCCTCTCTTCCTGTTCATTATGCCATATACTTAAGAAATCAATACTTTCGATTGCATATTAAGTTACAATGTCGCTGTTTCCCTCTTCTCGGAACATTTTTTTCTTCTGTTGGGGAGATAAACTTGGATTTTTGCGACCAATTGAGGTTGACAAGCAGCAGAAAATTAATTTTTCTTACCTTCTATTCAAGTCAGAAAAATTCTAAGTCCATTATAGAAGTAGACATTTTGTGTGTCTTATTATATACTTTTATAGGGACATTCTATGGTAAGTTGAACATTTTTGAGTACACGACGAAAAGAGAAGATAAGTTTTAGGTAGAACTTGTTGGTCTTTTGTCAATTTGCCACTGCCTCAATTTCAGATTGAAACAATTACTATCATACAATATTTTAACTCCCTCTTTTGGTGAAAAATTTCATGCCTTGGCACCATAAAATCATCATTAGCTACCCAGTGGTGAAAGCATTGTGCCTTGCTCTTTTCCACCCTCTTAAAATGGAACTGCAGGCCCTTAATGAGTTTGTTGTACTTCAGTTGCCCAGATGTTTTAGAAGCCCTGATTTTCAGTTGGAAGATGAGTATCCATTGAGGGTGTTGTATGGCATTAAGCTTTATGAGTACAAGCAATAAACTTATAAAAAGTGTGGTGGTGAAAATATTCAATGTGTTTACAAAAGAATCTCCTGTGCTAAAGATCAAGAAAATATTTGCAATAATAGGAGATTGCTAAGAGGCTGGACTGTCAGAAGTCCTGGTCTAACTGTAGAGAATCTCAAAGGTTTTGTATTATTATTGTACACTTTGATAGGTCTCTCTCTCAGGAGAGATTTATGTGGTGGGTGGAATTGAGACTAAGATTTGAAAACTCTCTCTGAGCTTATTATATCTCTTCACTAATAAAACTGAATATTGTTGCTCTCCTTAATCCATGTTCGTAAGCTCAACTGGCGATAAAAGAACCTTCAACATGTCCACAGAAAGAAGTGATGCGAATTAATGTTCAATACTAAGTTGATGATCTGTAAAAGTACTAAAATCTTAACCATGTCTATGATGCGCTATCAGGATGCTGGTTTTCTAAGGTGGTTTTCACTCCTTTCTGTTACATGTATGAAGAATTCTATTTTAAAGGACTTAACTAAAACCAAGGATGGAGTTGTTGTAGTTCTCTAGGTCATAAGATGGTTGGAACTTTTTGGTGCGGCATTTTCACATCTTTTTTACATGCTTAGACAAAGCCTGTATTCTTTTCAAGCACAATGATGGATAAATAATATATCCTCATCACTGCACCATTTCAGCTGTAATTATTGGTGCAAAGCTAGTGATTACATGTAGCCATGGATGTACCATGGCATATTTATCATGCATCATCCCAATTTTTTGGTTTGTCTGCTCTGTGGACTTAGATATAGAGAAATATGTGCTTCATGCGAAATATTTTTCCCCCCTTTTTCAGCCCTAACTTCGGGAACAACTGTTACCTTTCTCATAATCGAAGGATGGACCATAACAGTTGCATCAGTAGGTGACTCTCGTTGCATACTTGAGTCTGCTGAAGGTGCTCTATATTACCTGTCTGCAGATCATCGGCTCGAATGTAATGAGGAAGAGTACGTCACAGAGAACTTAAGTGTCTTTATTTGCTTTATTGTTATTTTCCTCAGGTTCCTATATCTAATCTTTTATGTTCTTTGATTTTGTTTGGATTAGGAGGGATCGCATCACTGCAAGTGGTGGTGAGGTCGGCCGTCTAAATACTGGTGGTGGCACAGAGGTATCTTTAATTTTTACTTTGTTCTTTTATGCTCTTTTCTTGATGATGCATGTCTGGAATATATGAAGTTTCCTGGAAATTTTTGTCTCATTGTTGTTCTGGGCAATGTGAGATAATGAATCTGTGCTATTACTGAGATATGGAATTGCTAAACAGTGTTTATTTATCTGACTCTGTTTAATGAAAATACAAGAGAAGGGAAAACTTCTAAGTTAAGTTAGAAGTAATCTTAGTCCTCTTCATTGGAAGAGCCTTGAGAAAAATCCAGTTAGTTGAATTGGATATTATAAATTATGGTTAAAAAGGAACAAGCTTTGTAAATTTTGTACTTCATAGTCAAGCAATTGCAAGATTTTGATTTTTTCATGGAATCTCTGGTACAAGATTTAGCTTACTATGTCAAACTCTATATATGCAGTGAGATATTTGTTTTTCCGGTACACATGTCATGAAAACTTGCACTAAATCAGCATGCTAGTTTGTTAAATCCTTTTTCTTTTTTTTTTTTTTGTTTTTGGTCTCTTGTAGATTGGCCCTTTAAGATGTTGGCCTGGTGGACTCTGTCTTTCAAGATCTATTGGGGACATGGATGTTGGCGAGTTTATTGTTCCCGTCCCTTATGTAAAGCAAGTGAAGGTTTGTAGTGCCTTACCTCATGCTACGCTTGGATAAGATGGCTTTGACTTTATTTTTTTCCCTTCATATATTCAGTGCTATCACTGTTCTGTGTGCTTGGAGTATCTTTACAGTGTATTGAAGAAACGGTTGCTTATTGAATAATTTATGCACATGCTGGTTGTTGATATGGTGGGCTGTCTCCTAATGATAGATGATCATCTTTTTCTTTTAAAATTCCTCTCAGATGTGATGTCTTCCCACAGTCATCTAGGGTTTACAGTCCAGATTCAATTGAGTAAATACAGGAACTAATTTCAGGGCTGGCCTTATTCCTTAAGTGGCCTAAATCTTCTAGCAGACTTACTAATTCATCCACTTGTAAGAAATGTTAATTTTGTCCTTTCAGTCCATATATGCCTCTATTTTGAAGCAAGGTGTTTCTGGAAGATAGTTCCAATTTGGCAGAACTGGCTAAGGATCAGATGATGGAGGATCCATTCTTTGATTCACTTTAAAGTGCATCTCTTTCTACTGATTAGCTACTGAATCTTTTCCTTGGATATTCTATCTCAAGATCATTACTTTACTGGGGATTATCATAATATTTTAAGTCTAGAACAAATTCTGTGGTTCTGTGCGTCATTTTGGCCAGTAACTCAAGGCAAGTAATCACTCTCTGCATGGGGCCTGGCATATCTTAGATAGCATGGCTATTGCATAATTTACAAATATTGGCCAAAAGCAAAGGATTTGTTTCTCCTTCTTCTTTCTTTAATATTTTCTTTTACTAAGAAATACATCAGGTTCCATAAAAAACACGATGAGACCAATTCCACAAGTGTTCTAATAGTCTCTAATCTGGTTTGGCATTCCAGTTAACCAAACGCAGTTATATTTATCATCCAACAATTTCTTTTCTTAAAACTATTTCTTTGCCAATCATCAATACAAGGAGAACGAAGATATTCAGTAATTGATTAAAAGTCATTGTGTTGTCTTCAGATTTGTACTTTTCACCAACTTAGTCTCATCATGTTCCTTTAGTCATTTCAGAAAGTTTTTATGCAAAAGCTTTTTGATTAACAGTATGATTACCCCTTTTGTTCCTATGATAGTCCTTACTCATCATGTTCCTCCAATCTTCTCTGAAAGTTTTTGTGTGAAAGCTTTCTGACTGAAAGTATATTACCTGTTTTCTTACTATGCTTATCCTGTCGAAATAGGTGAGCGATCTTCTAACTTAGGATTCCTTATAGTGTTTGTTGATAACTCTTGGCTTGGGATATGAAATAGATGAGTTGCTTCCACTTTTAGTACAATATATCATTAAATAAATTTGCAACTCTCTCAAACTCTTGAATAGTGATAGAATCCAAAAGCTTAAAGACTAATTGTATTGAAAGAATTGTAGTTATAGACCCTAATTGGATAGTATTAAGGCTATAGGATGCATTCACCAGCAAAGCTCCTAGCATTGGAGCTTACAACTCGTTTCGATTTCAATCAAATTGAAATAAAATGCTAGGTTCCTCATACAGGCAACTAACTCCCTATTTGTGCTACTAATTCTGCTGCGGGACTTGCCACATCGCAACAATGTATGGACCAGGACTAACTAACTCACTGCCTCTACTTAATTGACTTATCATATTAATACTGTGGCTATCTACCAAAGCCACCCTGTAAGGCAAGATTCAGACTGCTCCTGTTGTCATACTCGGATTTTTGATCCAAATGCACCCAGGGCTGAGCAGCACGAGACCCAAACAGCCACACCAACACTGCATATGCCTTAATCACCTTTCTTCCATTGTATTGTTTTACAATATCTCTTGTCAATAATTCCACAGCTAATGAGAAATTCTCCTTCATGATATTTGAGCTCAGCCTACCACTCGCCTGTCCAAGACAAATCCATCCATTTGTGTAATGAGCTATGATCCTCACAGTTTTCTCTTCATTCACATTCTGATTAATTCAATTATGATCACCAGATTTTTATTGCACTGTAAGTCCAAGATTAACCAGCTCCTTTTACTTTGTTTCTCTCATTCAACACAACAATCAGAAATTTCATGGACTCCTTGAGATTCAAATGCATTCCAGACGTTATTGGAGCTGTATGCTAATTGGAATAACAAGAGCAACCTCAGGCTGCTATAATCACAAGCACTCTTCCAAGTTACATAGTAATAGCTCAAGTCCTACCGGTAAGGACCCATGACGTCGAAAAGGGACAGTATTAGGGGAAGCAGTAGGCAGCTGCAGAGAGGAGTAAGCAGTGGTTATTATTGATTTCTGTTGCTAAGTTTGACATGACTCCAAAAAATTTTAACCCCTTGTAATTACACGTTATGGTGGTGGATTTTCATCAAGTTCTCCTTTAAAACATCTCCTCTTGGCTGTTAGATTGCAAAAATTTCTATACCATCTCATAAATGGCAGTTTCACGCTTGGAAAATTATGTTTTTATTTGTCAGAAGATGCAAGCTTCATTTTTGGAGTGATGCGCCCTTCTTTTAGTTCTATTATAATGATATGAAGTTTTTCTGTGTTTTCATTTTCTCTAGACTCAGATTTGTTTCAGTCAAAAGATGATCCTTAATTTGAGAATGTCTTTCTCCTTGATAGAGTCATGCCATAGTGTTCTCTTGTTCTTATATCTACAGCTTTCCACTGGTGGAGGTAGGATTATCATCTCCAGTGATGGTGTATGGGATGCTTTAAGTGCAGAAATGGTCCTCAACTGTTGTCGGGGTATGACTGCTGATGCTGCAGCTGACCACATTGTTAATGTAATTTCTAACACTTCTCAAATATGCATCACTTGGAGTAAACTATCTATATTTTCACAAAGTAAAGCTTGTTCATTATTTCTGTATTATTACAGGAAGCAGTACAGGCAAAAGGACTACGAGATGATACAACATGCATTGTAATTGATGTATTCCCACGTCAGAAGCCTGTAGCTCCTTTACCACCTCCCAAGAAAAAGGGGAAAGGAGTTTTCAATTCCATGTTTCGTCGAAAATCATCTGAATCATCATCGCAGATTGATGAAGCAGTTAGTGAGCCAGATGCAGTTGAGGAGTTATATGAGGAAGGATCTGCTATGCTCTCAGAAATGTATGTCCTCATTAGCTTAACCTGCCATGAGTCTATAAAGCATCATGTACAAATTCACATGCTTATGCTAAATGCTATTGTAATTGTATTCTATACCTATTGGGTGGAAATGATGGTTTTTCACTATAGAATCTTATGTTCTTTGAGTAACAGTGTAACACGGTGTCAGACGGGTAGTCAGTTGGAGATTCAAACCTACTATTTGCTCATGAAATGGGTCTCCATTTGCGAGTCACTTATCACCATTGCTTATTTATCTTTTGGTTATATTTCTCTTCAAGACATGCCTGTTGCCAAGTGGACTTGCTTCGTTACGAAATAAAACTTATCCTTACTGCAGAAAATTTTCCTGGATATATGCATCTATCCTCTCTGTATATTTCTGACAGAGAAATGCAATGATGACATGCAGGTTAAATACGAAGTACCCCCTTTGCAACATGTTTAGATTGTTTACTTGTGCAGTCTGTCAAGTAGAGATAAAACCTGGAGAGGGTGTTTCGATTCGTGCTAGCTCATCTCCTTTGGGAAAACTGCGTCCCTGGGATGGCCCCTTCCTTTGCTTAAGTTGCCAAGAGAAGAAAGAAGCCATGGAAGGAAAAAGACCTTCTGGAGGTGGGTCTTCTTTTTATATAAGTTTTGTTAGTTTTCTATGAGCATTGATTATAAAAAATTTTAATTTCATTCTCCTTAAATGTATATAGCCATTTGTTGACTATCCGTTCTCAGATGGAATGTCAAGTGGAAGTGACTAGCCAGCCCCTCCGCCTGTTGAAGAAGCAAAATGTAGCAGTGGTTTAATGGATCTGAAGTTGGATGCTCTCCATATCTAAAAGTTCTATGGAATTGGATCTGCATCCTGGCAAAAGTTCTTAGCGTTGATTGCTGTTCTATGGGGATCCATCTACCAAATTTATGTGGTTTAAGACCGGATCATGGGGCTCTTTGCTTGCATGAATAGCTTATTTTTCACATCCAAAGTAAGATGCCATTCATCACTGCCTCAAGATTTGTTGAAAGGGCTTGGTATCCTTAACCTCCTATGCTTGATTATACTCCAAAGGTATTTTTCTTACTTTTGGTTGCAGTATGCTGCTGGGAAGTGGTCCCTCTGCCTCATATTACTTTCACTGGTTGAAAGTGGTCTCTCATGTAAATAATTAGGAAGAGAGCCACAAGAGAGTTTGTTCGCTTGAGGTAGATAAAAAATATGTGAAAGTAATCTTACCATTAGTTCATTTGTCTAGGATAATCATCTCCATAATTTGGAGATTATGAGGTCAATATCAGCAATAGGAATTGCAGCAATTCATTTTTCTCAGAGATGCTTCTCTCTTATTTGCTAATCAAGTTGATTACTCAACATGACTTCCTATCATCCATTATTTATTATATTTCATACATTCTATTATCAAAATTTTGGTATTATTGTGGCCAGCCATTGGACTGAGGTCATTATATCCTTACTATTTCAAAAGAATTAAGTGTTTCTTTTCTTTCCTCCCCCCTTCATTTTTATCTTTCTTGTTTACCTGTCAAGGGAGGATTTAGGACAGCTGGTACCTTTGATTTTCTTTTCTTTTGGTAATGTCCTTATTGGGTGTGGAACCTAGTTTGCTCAATGTGAGTTGGCGGGTCCAATATCTTTGTCCCATTGCATGGATACGATAAAGGTGAACAAGTGATTAAGACTGGCATGTGCCGGGAAAGCAACCAGACAATCCTTGACTGAGGGCTTTTACGTCAAGTTGCACGTGCAGTTGCTGTTTGGCCATTCATACTCTTCCCTTGAGCCGTTCTGTTAAATTCTCATTTGCGAAAACGAAAGCTCCAAAGGAATTCTACTCAGGAATTTCAACTTTGAACGTGTCCCTCGACTTCTCAAGAGGCAAGATGCATAGCTCTCCCTAGAAGCTAACTCGGCATTGGAAATGTTGCTCTTTACAGGACTCTGCAGGTATTATGGACTATAACTTAACAGTGAATTCCTTGGGTAGGAAAAAGTAAAGGTACATACATGGTGGAAGATATGAAGAGCTTCCTTTTCTGAGATTGTGGTTTGATCTTACACGATTCCTTTTTCCATAGGAGAAGAAAAAAAGGGGAAATTATTGGAAAGGGAAAGGAGGTCCCTCGAATTGTCTTACTTGTTTGCCAATATTATGGAAACAAGGGGATTTTTACAGGAAGATTTTTAATCACACTCTGGCCTGCTCTCATCCAGCCATCTCTTTGCTATTCCCATCGACATTCATGTACAGATGGGAAAGTTTTTGTTGGATGCTATACTACGTTTGGCACTAGGCTATGTATTCCTTTGATTGGATACGAACAAAGATTTTGAGTGGCTAATGGCAAAAGTAGAAAAGGGGAAGAAGTTTCTTTCTACACCAAAGCATGACTGCTAAGTCGCTTGTTTGTTTCCAATGTTTTTCTTTTTCCCTTTATCTCTCCAATTATCTTTTGAAGGGATATAGAATATGGTTTTTGAGTGGTTAAGTGGTGAAGAGGATGACTCTTTGTCCACCCAAAAAATAATGCCTCCATGATTGAGATGTCGACCCGATGTAAGCAAACAAAAGTTCCTCTATTGGATGGACCACCGCATTGTACACGTGTGTGTGGACCCACCTTCAAACCTAACAGCAAAATTTGCTGTCTTTTGTCCCTGCTATACCTTTATCTAGTCAAGTTCATGCATCAGATTAGATGGTTCGTTGAAAATTTCTTGTCTGCACCCGGTGCTATGCGTTGGGTGATATTCAACGTAGTTTTTGTGGAATCTACAGCCAAACCATCCAAGACATCATGCGTCCAATTGCCTATCAAATTTATGAACTCTATATCTTAATGGTCTTTAAACACGGTGCGCGGTGCACTGGAAAGCTTTTGTCTCATGGAAGGGCATCGCTACCTTCTTCTTTCGGCCTCAGTAATCCCTCGCGCTTATGCTACCGCTCGTGTACCACTTCAAAATATTCTACTTCTTGAGTTCCTTACATTAATTGATTGATGGGTGGTTTCCTATGAATTGAATTCTGACATTGGAAGAGAATGAGAGATCATTCTTCTTGCTCTTTTTGATTTAATAATGGCGGGTCCCGGTAAGTGTGGGTGCTTACCGGTTGCTGGCTTAAGTCTCAACCATGATTTACCATAAACAAGAGGAATGCCAGGTTTTCTCATTTTGTCAAAATTTAGGAGACGGCCATTTACTGATGGAGAACTTGTGAGCTCAGTAATTTAATTAAAGATTTTGTCGTGAAGATCCTGATACCGTTAACCCCAAAATTTTCAAAATTAGGCCTATGGAACCCCATTGACCATTTTACTCTTATGAAGGTTTTAAAATAATAATAAAATAAAATACCAAAAAAAATGAGAAAATTTTTTCTTTTTTAACAAATAAAGAAGTTATTCTCTTTAAAAAGTGTTTGTAGACTGATTCTCTCTAAAAGTCCTATTACATTATTGCTTTACGTTTACTTTAGACTGGGAGTTGCCGTAGCTGGCTATGGAAGAGCAAGCTCAAAATCTCAAAGGTTGGTCCGCTCCATTGACCTTTAGGAAAGCCTTGCTGGTTACGGTAGTTGAATAGCCTATCCAATTTTTTTTTTTCCCTTCTAGTTTTTAAATTTAAATATATTCAATGTAATAAATTAGCAAGATTCTTTATGAAAAAAACACATAAATATTTTGTTTTGATCTATTAATTATTTTGATTTATTATCACCGTATTATTTTTCTAAAAGATAAAACGGTAAGATGTCAGGGATGACTATAGGATAGGGCGAATATGGGTTGATATTCCTTGTACCTAGCTTTGTCTTGAACCAATTACCTTACTCTCCACATCACGACCCATATGTGCTGAACGATTATGACCCATCCCCTATCTCATTTAGGTTATTGATTATCCGTGGGGCAATCCGTACTTGAAAGAAGAATTATTGTCTTTTCACTTTATTTTATTATAATAGCAATTTGATTAAGACTTTACTTTTTCGGGAAGAGTTATTAAGCAATTTAGTTACATTTTAGATCCATAATAATAATATTTCCATAATAAATCACTATTATAAAAAATATTGAATAATAATTTATTACTCAAAATTATGAATTGAGTCGGTTTTTTCTCAAAAATACCCTTATTAAGATCAAAATCAATAAATGAGAATCTTATTATAGTTCTATTTTATTTATCAAATGACTATTTCAATACAATATGATTTTATTTAGCCAAGTAAATAGGCTATTAAATTATTAATAAAGGTAGTGGCAATTATATTAACATATTATAAATATCAATACCAAATAGATGGAGAACAAACAACATTTCAATATTGAGAAAATCGTTTAGTAGTAAGTTAATAACATAATTTAGACATCATGAAAAAACTAGCGAATGACACACCTCTATTGTGGATATAAAAATAATTTTGATATTTTATTTGAATAGAAGTTACTTTAACATTCTAGCATAGATGTAACACTCTTACACTAAATAAAATTGGCTTAGTGGGTGGGGAGAAAAAATTGTGGTGCAATTATTCATTCTTATAAGGAAAATGGAGATGTTATTTCAATTGCATTTAACTTTTTAAAAGCTATATACTTAAATAATATATAATATTATATGTATAAAATTTTTGAAAAAGGTTATAGCACCAAAATATGTATATCAACTTTAATAATATAGATTAGCATTAACATTTACTTGGAATTTTATTGTCATTTTTGAGCTTAGGAACGGTGACAAATATATTAATTGTTAGACTATAGAGAATGGATAAACTTATTACTTTTACTTTGCAGATTAGGAGGGGCCTGTCAAAGGCAAGTAAGTTTAGAATTAAACTACGATAGAAAACATTAGGTTGTAGGAAGGGTTATGAAGAATGGTACATAATGTTCATACCCATCCCATCTAATAATGCGAGTTATGAAAACAATCGCTGGATTTCTGTTTTAAAAAAGAGAAATTGACTTATGCATTGATCCTCTAGCAAGGACCTTTTTTCCTTACCTAGATGTTAGATTGCATATGATTGCTTTCTGTCTTGCAAAAGTAATAGCCGGATTTTTATTTATATTTTAATTTTATATTGTGAGACTTCTAAATAATATAAAAAATCTAACAAACTCTTTATAAGAGTCCTTCTTTATAAGTATCATAGGGATAATGTGATACTTTTTTAAATAGAAGATGATGAAACGCTAATTAATAAGATATTTTTAGCTATAGTGGCGTGGAGTTTGACTAAACTTTGAAATTAAGTGTGTTTAGGCTAGTATAATCCCAAAATTGGTGAACTTGTAGAAAGCCGTTATATCAAGAAATAAAACCGTGTAGTATACCATGTCAAAGCAGATAATATTTTGATGAGAGGAGTTTTGGTAGACTTTATAGGTGGTATCATAGTAGCCTACTAATTGAAAAGGTGAAATCATTGTTTGGTGGCAGTCTTGGATCTCTTCAACAAAGCTCACGAGGATGCTAGTTCTACAGAGAGTTGGATTATGATATCTTTTAAATAAAAAGTGATGGAACTCTAATTATCCAAGTGCTTTTAGATGTAGTGGTTTGAAATTTGTCGGAATTTTAAAGTTAAGTGTATTTAGATTAGAGTAATTTTAGGATGGGTGATTCATAGGCTGTTGTAGTAAGGAACAAAATCGTGCAACTTACCATGCCAAAGTGGATAATACGTTGGTAGAAAAAATTTCGATCAGATCGTTACTTATAAGTTAAAAGGTTCTTAATAGAAAAGATCTTTAATATATTGATGTGACATCTCAAACATACCATTGAGTTTTTGGGGATAAATCACATTCTTTTAAATTTTAAGCCTCCATATTTGAGAGAAAAAATCCTTCCAATATGTCTCAATTTCCTCATCCTTCTTATACTTTACGGTTGCATATGGTTTGCTAAATGCTCATTCTATTTCCAACTTGTTTTGTATAAACCTAAGTGTTTAGTTGGTGAAAATAACATTCCATGAATACCCATCTACAGGGTTGAAATATCACGTGAGCTTGATTTTTGGTTTTTTATATTTTATTTATTTTATTTTCCTTAGTTCGAATATTAAACTCTAACCTATTTAATATTAATTCTTGATTAGGAAATAAGAAAAATTCCGGTTTTCTTTTTAAATTGAAAATTGTTTGGAGTTGTCACCTGATTATGATCGAGAAAAGAATTAAGTTGTAACTAATTTGGTAGATTAATTACAATTTAGTTACCGATTTTTGATAAAATTGATTTTAATAAAACTAAAGATTTCTGAATTTGGGAGCTACCTATTAAACCTTAATGAATATTACCATTAATTTTCCTAAATTAGGTTTAACTTTCTATCGAGTTTGGATTTTTTTCTAGTTTATTATTATTTTTCTTAACATGATTCGTATTAAACCTTTACTTATTTAATACTAACCCTCGACTAAAAGTTAAGAAAATACTTGGTTTCTAAAAAGTATTCGGAGTCGCTACCTGACCAAAGTTAGGAAAAAATATTTAAGTTATAATTAATTGGGTGAGTTAGTTACAACTTAGTTACCCATCTTTTGATGAAACTGATATTTTAAAATGGTTTTTGAAAACTAGAAATTTTGGATTCGGGGGTTATTCTATTAAACTCTAATCGGGTGTCGGTTTTTAACTTTCCAAAATTAAGTTTATTTTTCAAATTACCCCTTTTAACTAATTCTAAATTTATAATTAACTAATTCTATTTGTATAAACAAAGATAAAAAATTGAAATTATTTACAAAAGAGAAAATAAAAAGATTTTTTGATTTTAAGTTGCCCCGTAAGTGCCTGCATACCCTTTAGTAGGGATCAAACTTTTCATAGTTCATTTGATAAAAAATTTAATTCGTTGATCTCTTTTAACTTTTGAAAATTATCAGTTTTAAGTTTTTTAACCATTTAATTTTATTTAAAGAAAATGCCTAGAAGAAAAGAGTCTTAAGTTGGTGTTCTTATTTTTGGACAATTCTAAGTGAAGTCCAAATACGAAAAGGATTGGTTAAATATTATTATTATTTTTGGAAAAAAAATTTTCTAGGTGATAAAATATTTTTATTTTCGTTTATTTTTCTATTTTATTATTTTTATTTATATATATTTTTCTCTTATTTTTTGATTGAAACATCTTAATAAAAAAATAAAAAAATATTTTTGCACAATTACAATGAAGTAAATAAATTTCCCAAAAAACAAAAAAAATTACATGAAATCAAAACAAGATCAAATGAAAGAGGGTCAAATCAAATGATAAGCACTTGGGTTGGTCGTTGGGTTGAACTTGGTCGGGTTAGGTTAGATTTGATTTAGTGCGAATCTAGGTTGAAGAGAGGAAGGTGTAGCAGCCGACAAGGGGTGATTTGAATTGATTTGGGCACCAAAATGTAAGCTAAAATCTACATATCTTTCTCAAGTGCCCAAACTGACTCATTAGGAAGCTTCATCTCACGAGCATGAGACTAGGTTTACATTGAGAGCCTAATAAGGGACTATGGGGGAAGTTGGATTTATATGTTTTGGATTGGACTTAGTGGGTGTAGGAAGAGTACTGTTGTTGATGGTGGTGATTTTTTGGTTTTTCGAAACTTAGCCTCGGTGATGATGGTGGTTGCTTTCGATGGTGCTTGTTGGAGTTGCAAAGGTGGTTGGTTTTAGGGTGTGGTAAACTCATTCATGGTAGTCATTTTGGCTTAAATTGTGGCTAGAGTGGTAGAGGAGCAAGGTGCGGTGGTGGTTAGGGTTTAAGGGCTCCTTATGTGGCGGCTAAGCTAGGGCATAAGGTAGAAGGGGAGATAGGTGACTTTGGTTTGGTTTCGACTTGGGATAGTCATGCATGTTAGTTGTTTGGCTCAAAATGGTTTGAGCTTAGGTTATTATTAAAGAGAGAGTAAGGGTTTGTGCCTAGAGAGAGAAAGGACATGTAAGTTTTTATGAGTGTAGTTGAGCAATTCTTCCATGAGAGTTGATGATTAGGAATGAACATCGAACCCTTATATATACAAATTCGAAGCTTGATTTCACTTGAAAAGTTAGAAATCGGAGTAAATTCAAAGATTTCGAATTAAGTGGGTTCTTGAACGTGAATATGAGATTGATGCGAAATTGGAGTAATTAATGGTTAAATGAAATCCGTAGATGCTTGTTCTCAATCTAAATGCACAAAGGAAGCTTCGTTTTTTGATGAAAAAGCTTAAATTAAGCAAATTTAACTCGGAGGAAAATCGAGGTTTTAATATTTTCTTTGTTTTTCAAAGCTCAAATTGACCTTTTAAAAGACTATATCTAGATGTGTTCTTGGTATTGATACAAGGCCTCAAGTCTACTTTGTGATTTCACCATTAATTTAGTGAAATCACAAAGAAAAATAGCCTAAAAATGCTCTTGAAATGAGCTGTATAAGCTAAGATTCATGTAAGAAAGGGTGGAAAAAGGGGAGAAAATGAAGGAAAGTGCCAAGTGCATCCAATCAGTGCTTGATATGTGTCTTGACTGTGCAAACAAAAATAAATGGTGTTGATCACCTTGACTAAGAGTTGAACCAAGAACCTCTTCCTTAATCCCTTAAACAATATAGGGTATTATAATAGTTGGGCTATTGGCTTGTACTCGAAATTTATTGCAACTAAATTCTACTTAAAGTATAAAGCAACCTAAAAATGAAATCTACCCAAATGGAAAAAATAAATTAATCTAAGCCTAGCGACCTTAATATAACTCTAAAAATATTTTATTTTTCTAAAAGTCTACTTTTCTTAAAAAATTCAATATTTCTTTTTTTTTTTTCTCTTTGTATGAAAATTTATATTTTTCGTGTTTTTTTTTTCTAAACTTTTTATTTTTTTCTGTATTTTTCTGAATTAGGACTCTTTTTCCTTATCTTAAAAAAAAAAAGTAAAACTATCAGAGGGAGGGTGAAAATGGGGTGTTTACAGCTTTCCCCCATTGTGGCAAAGTTCAAGTAAAATTTTACTACAAAAATAAAAATAAAAGAGACACCGTTTTTGCTCTAAGGATGAATTTGCCCTAAAAAGTACTATAACCAGCTAGCTATTTTAGACTTGATCCACTGGGGATTTAGTGAAAAGATAAAAGAGAGAAAAGACACTCTAAGAGCAGATTGAGACATTAAAGAGAGTTTGGAAGGGTCTAGTATCCTAGGAACTGGCTAGAAAAGTTAGATTGAAACCTGGTTTTGCTCTTTTGAGCTACTAACCTAGGCAAGACCGTCTATAGAAGACTACCAACCTTAAATGAGAATTGACTCGAGAAAACTTGGTTGTGCTCTTTTGAGCTCACTAACTTAGGCGGGAGCTTCTCTAAGGGACTAGTGCTAGATGGGAATTGATTTAGAAAACTTGGTCATGTTACATAGGTGGGAGCATCTCTAAGGGACTAGCAACCCTAAATTGAAATCAACTTAGAAAACATGGTCGTATTGCTCTAAGTTGACTAACCTATGCGGGAGCGTCTCTAGGGAGCTAGTAACCTTGAATTGGAATCGATTTAGAAAACCTAGTCGTACTACTCTAAGCTAACTAACTTAGGGAGGAGCATCTCTAGGGGACTTGAGACAAGACATCGCTCTATGAGTTGGGTAGAACCCTAAAGATATCGTATTGGATGGATGGTATAATATGGTTGTTTTAGAGAAAACAAAGTAAATCTTAAATTACCATCTTAGATTGATGGTTTTTCAATTTAACACCAATGTACGCATTAGCTTGGATTGCTGGGCTTGAACAAAAACATGAACACCATCTTGGATTGATGGGCTTGAAAGCTTTAACAACATCTTGGATTGATGGGTTTGAAAGTTTTAACACCATCTTGGATTTATAAATATAAATTTTGTCATCATCTTGGATTGATAGGCCCTAGGTAAACACTTGAACACCATCTTGGATTGATGAATATAAACTTTGTCACCATCTTAGATTGATAGGTTTAGGACCATCTTGGAATGATGGGCCTTAACTTGAATGCCATCTTGGATTGATGGGTATAATACCATCTTGGATTGACTGGTGTTGTACTATCTTAGATTGATGGGTTTTAGCAAAAACTTGACACTAGCTTAAATTGATGGGTATAGCACCATCGTGGATTAATGGTTATTGAAAAATCGATTAGGTTTCTTAAAAAATTTTCTCAATTGTGCAATTTACTTAGAATTGACAACATTAACCTCAAAGGTCGACTTAAGAGAGAGACTGAGTTATTGTGGTCACTTGATCTAGTTGCTTGGGGCTAGCCCCCCCTTAAATTGGCAAAAAGTGATCTTGGATTAGACAATAGGGACTAAATCTCTTTATTTGAATTTGGGTAAATATCTTAAAACTAATGAAAATGGTCACTAGGACTACGTGGGAAGAAGAAAATTTAGAAACGTAGGTAGGACTCATTTTGGAACAAAATGCTTGTAAGACTTGGCATTAGGGCTAAATATAGTCGAAGCTGGGTAAAAAGACCAATGTGAATAGAAATACCAATTTGGAATTGACATAAAGAAAAACTTTTCCTTTTCTCTTCTCTTCCTTTTTCTTTTCTTTCCCTTTTTTTGTTAAAAAACTTTTTTTTAGGACTTGCTAATATGTTTGGGTTCTTTGTAATTCCTAATGCCACCGCATGAGCATGGGCTTTTTGATAACTCGCTCTTTTCTTGACTTTGCTCAAATTGGCTAACAATCTTGTCTTCAAGGGATCCTGTTTTCTCTAGTTACTTTACTTTCAAGTTCGGGGCAAGTGATCATTTGGTGTTACTTAGGTTGATCACAAGGGAATAAGTCTTCTTGAAGACCTTTCAAATGTCTTTTTAGTCATAGGAATAATATCTCATAATTGATTAGTTTAGTTTAAGAGGGCTTCTTGAAGACCTAACATCATTTTGTTTGGTGTATCAATTTCAAGATAGACTTTTTTTAAGGAATGAGTCCAAATCCTCACTTTGATGACATTTGACACTCAAGTGTTTAAGGGTTAGTGTTTATGATTTTGCTTGCCTGTTTTTATTCTAAACTTTCAAAATGAGATATAAAAAACATGCATTTATTTAAGAAATGGAGAACTTTTATTGAGGAAATTTCTGACATTACAAATCACAAAATACTTGAATTTCCCCTCATTCTTTGTTTTCTTTTGAATTGGCTTAGCATCCTTTGACTTAAACTCTTGCCCCTCTTTCGTTTAGATGTTCTTATCATGTTGATAGATAACCCAACGTATTATGAAGGAACAGTTACCTTAACCTCCTGTCCATTTGGATTGGTAAAGTCTATTTGAAGAAACCCATTATCAATTAGGTCTTGAATCTTGTGCTTTAGTTTCCAATAGTATTTTATAGAATGACGCATTGGGCATATGTAGTATTCACATGGTAGGCTAGGATCTAGCCTTTGGAGCTTGTGCTTGGGCGGAGGAGGTGTACGGCTTAGCATTCTTATCTCTCTCAACTAATGAAGGAGTTGAGTTATTATGATTGGGATTAGAGTAAGATGTCTTCTGAGCGTCTTTGTTTCAAATTTTGCTAAATTTATAGCCATTTCTGGACTTATTGAGATAATTTGATCTTTAGCCATTTTACTTGTCCTTATTGCCTCCTCTATGTGACTACTTATTAAAACTACATCTACAAAGCTAGAGGTTGATAGCCCTAGGAGACAATTAAAATATGGCCCATTCAGTGTTTGAATAAATACTTAAATCGGTTCCTTCTCTGATAAGGGGGAGGCGATTTTTGTTACCATGCCCCTCCATCTTTGGGCTTATTCCTTGAATGATCCGTCGTCATCTTTCCTTATGTTGCTTAAGTCCCAAATAGATGGTTTTATCTTTACGTTGAATTTGTAATGTTCAAAAATTGCTCAAGCTAACTTGTCCTATGTATTGATGTGCTTTAAGTTTAATTGGGCGTACCAAGATAAAGTTGGCCTAATAAGGTTGTCTTGAAATATTTGAATCAATAGTTGCTTGTTTTTAATGTAATGAGCCATCTTGCATAAATATAGCTGATGTGGAGGTTGGGGCATCCGATCTTGTCACACTTCTCAAATTCTAATACTTTGAATCTTTCAAAATAGGCTTCAATATCATATGCAAAAAAGTTGGTGATGCCAACCTATTCAAATCTATCATGACTCTTAACTACCTTCATCCTCTCATTAATTTATTGAGTCAAATTCCTTTGCCACTCTTTAAGACTGTCTTGATTGGACCCTAAGTTGATTGGTCTTGAATTGACCATTCCTATATTGTCCTCAAAAGGATCGGGATCCAACACTGGATGCTCTTCATTTGCTGGCATTGTTGCTTTGAGTAAGGCTATGCTGTTAACCATGAAGTTCATCTGTTCAGTCATTTTTTCCATAGTTTGCTCTAATGAATGAAACCTCACTTCTACAAGGTTAGTGCCATCAAGGTTGTTGTTATTTCTAATGTTGGCCATTGCTCTTGATAAGAATCCTTACATATTAGCAACTCCTTGATTTTTTAGTTTTTTGAAAAACCACTTTGCTTTTGAGAGAAAAGGACTTATTTAAAGGATAAGGCTTATCTGCATAGTTTACAATGAGTAGAAAAACATTTCTAACAGTATGGAAGCTTAAATATTTACTATCAATCACTAATAACCTGCAGGAATTTAAAAGATGGCTTACAAGAAATGTAATCCAAAGGTTGTATATGTGAGAATTGACAAAAGAATGGAAAGAGTTGGAACAAAAACCACTGAAAAAGGACTTATAAAAGACACGACTTTCATGAGCCTCCTTAGAAAAATTTTTCTTTTTATTTTTATTTCACAAAATTATATAAGCTAACAAAACCAACAAGTAAAGAGAAATAAAAAATGCAATATGAGGATATGCAAATGTAGAGAGGGGAGTTAGCAAACTAACTATGGTGTGGCAAGAAAAATGATTTTTATTGCATTTTTGAAGTTTCCATTACATAATTGAAAAATTTATTACAAACAATCCCTAAAGTTTAGATCCTCTTTTTCTTGTGGTATCTTGGCTACTCTTTCATCTTCTTTCTTTTCTTTAGCTCTATTACCTCGATCTACTGGGCAACTCGGGAGATATCCTCAATGTGGAACTTCCGGAAAACTCTGACCTAGTAATAGGTAGCAACATCTTTAGGTAGTTCAATGATGGTAGCAAATGTATTAATGGGATTCATCATCTGGATGCCCTTTGGTGAAAAAAGTCAAGTTTGTGCCTCTAGTCATGGCTGATGAACTAAACCATGAGTAAGACTATATTGGTCTTTAAGTCTCCATTCTTTTTCTCTTGGAGACAACTAAGCGATTTGGCTAGTTCAGCTAGCAGCGTTGGGGTGTAGGACTTTCCTTCTAAAAATTGGATCACTATCTCTACAATCTTGTGATGTATGTGAAATACTTTATTAAGAAATAAAACAGTCCCAAATGTTGCCAAGATATAAGTGTTGATTCTATGTTGTTGCTAATCTTTAAAGCTACTACAAAAGAGTTTTTGATTATAGCTAGATGGGGTTGCAAACCAAGTAAAGAGATCATTTACCCTAATGATTCTCCTGTAGGGATTTACACATATTTTACATATTTCAGAGTCACAAAGACCTAGGAGTCTATCGAAAATCTTTGTAGCCCTAATCATGATATTTGGAACATACTTTTTGCTATCAATAAAGGGGACTTCTAACAGATAGGAGTATTCTTCAATAGTTGGGATAATTTGATGCGGACCAAAACAAAAATATTGATTATGAGGGTCCTAGAAGTATACCAAAGCTCGTACCATGGTGATATTGGTCTGAACTTTGAGCAGTGAAAAGACAGGCTTAATCTTGTCTTTAATGACTTTCTATTAGTTTGGATTGAAAAAGAGAAACCATCTTTCGAGTATTCCCTTGGGTTCTAGAGGCATGTGGATGTAAATTTCCTTGAAAAGGGCTAGTGTGATAGGAATCGGCTTATGACTATCTCCAAGCCAAGCTCGACTTGTTCTAAGCTGATACTGACTTACCTGAAACTGAAGCTGACTTGCTTTAACCTGAGGCTGAACTGTTTGAACCTAAGGTTGAAGAACTCTTACCGAGGCCGAGTTGATACTGGAAGGTTAAGAGGAAGAGGAGTCACTTGACATCAAGTCTACTGTTTGCTAAGAAACCAATAGATTATACAGCTGAGGACTTAAGGTCAAAGATCCACTCGCCACGGCATGGGAAGACTAGTGTAACCATAGCATTCGGTAACTGCAGGTTAACCTTTTAGATATCTCAGCTAAGCATTGTGAGACATTAGGGACTCCTCGAGCTCGAACATCCAACTGTTGACCTTGCCCAGTTTAGGTCCTACTCCTTCTAAGACAGGCTGAATGACTACATGCTAACTTATTCTATTAAATGCATAGTTTTGTATTCTTGTGAATATTTTCTTTATTTTAATTATGGGCCTATTCTTTAGGGTTTAAGGCCTTGTACATTATTTATAATTTTACCATTAGGGTTTTAGGACTTGCTATAAATAGCAATATTTGTAATTAGTAGACAAATTATCAGATAGTGAAGAATATATATACACTTGGAACTTTTCCCTTTCGAGTAAGGTCATTCTTAAGCTCTTAGAGCTTGCATTTGTCGGATTATTGAGTGTTGATTAACTCTTTAATCTTTCTCATATTCTTATCAATCTTGTCCTTAAGATTATGGTGAACCTTTCATTTAAGTGAGTTGATGAGTTACATCTAACCTTGTGCGTGATATCCACACACATTCATTGTCAAAACCTCCATTTCTACTTCCTGTTCTTCATACCCATTTGAACCTTGATTACCCATTTTGGTTCCAACCTACTACGTATACGTCGAGCCGTAACATCTTGGCATAAGAGATTTGGGGAGACGCGTATAGTGTTCTTCAAAGTTTGCTTCGTCGTTTGAACATCTATTAGTTGTTGTTCTATAGTGTATTGTATTGTTCGTGTTTTTAGTAGTCGTAGTATTGTCCTGTTGTTGAGTCGAGTAACAATAATTTCAATAGTTGATTCTATTTACTATGGAAGTGTTTGTTAGTAATGGTAGCTACAAAAACCGAATAGTGGTCTTTTCTAGGTCACTATAATTATGTTTTGTGTTAAATTATGTTATTTAAATTTCTTCTGAATATCACTGTATGGACAAGAATTTCTAAAGATAGTGTCAATAATTGTAGAGATAGTCTTCACGGAATCTTGAGGAGACGTGTTGATAACTTGGAATATCAGATTCAGAATCTCACTGATTCTACCCAGGAATTACTGGTTTAGTTAGAGGTCGTAGACGTATTAGCCAAGATGGAAGAAGGGAACAAACACCCGCTAGTATAAGTGGCTCTAGTGAGCTTAATGATGATGGACAACAACCACGAAGGGTTGCTGAGCTAAGAAGGAGAGAAAGCTAACATGTGCTAAGAAGAAGAAATGACAGGAGTGTTGACTCCAAGGTGAATCTAAAAGCTTGAAGAAGAGAGCTGAGGCTGAGAAGAAATATAGTCGAGTAGAGCTCTAATAGAAGTGGTCAATCTAAGGTAAACCAACCAGCTAGGGATGTAAGGGATGAACCCCGAATGCAAAGCCGAAGACTTAATAATATTGAGCTTAAACTACCAACCTTCGGTGGATGTAGCCGACTTGAAGGGTTCCTTGATTGGGTTCCTCGAGTTGAAAAGTTGTTTGAGTGCTATAAGTGTGACGACTGAACAAAGGTTAAGTTGGCTTCATTATCCCTTGTTGAATATGCAAGTCTTTGGTGGGATAAATTGATCAACAAGTGAGATGCCGAAGGAGAAGAACCGATCAGAACTTGGAGGCTTATGAAATAGGGTCGAAACATTGTCGGGGAATATTTGCAAGAGTTTGAGACCTTAATGATGAGGTGTGAGATTGCTGAGCCATAGGATCGCACCATTGCTAGGTTTCTAAGTGGACTTCAAGACGACATTGTCGACATAGTTGAATTATAGCTGTTTAACTCATTGGATAAGTTGATCAATTTGGCATTGAAAGTAGAAAGATAGAGAAGGAGGAGGCACCAGAAGTCGACTAACTAACCTCAATCAGTCAGCCTTGAACACGAGAAGTATGCTAAGATAAGGCCAGAGAACAAGATGAAGAGAGGTAAGTCTAGTCGACCTGATCAAGCTGAGACAAAGATGGTAGAGAAGGAAAAGGTACCTGACACCAAGGCCTGAGAAGTTAAATGCTTCAAGTGCTTAGGCTACAGGCATATTGCTTCTCAATGCTCGAATAAAAGAGTCATGATCTTGAAGGGCGAAGGACTCGAAGCTCAAGTAGAGAGTCAAAGTGACAAGAGTTCAGGAGACGAGTTGATAAAATAAGATGTCTTTGTTGAAAATCTAGATGAACTCTTAGCTATAACGAGCCGATGAACTGACCTAAAAGCAGATCTTGAACAAAGGGAAAATTTCTTTCATATTCAATGTTTGGTGAATTGGAATACCTGTTCCTTGGTTGTTGATGGAGGAAGCTGTAACAAAGTTGTTTCTGTCGAGTTAGTAGAAAGGATGAAGATGTCGACCCACCTGTATCCTTAACCTTATGGATTCAAGTGGTTTAATGACAAGGGTATGGTCTATATGCATAAGAAGGCTTGAATAACATTCAAGGCAGGGTAGTATGAGGATGAGATTAACTTTGACGTGGTCCCTATGAGTGCTGCAAATTTACTTCTTGGCCAACCATAGGAGTATGACTGGAAAGTGATTCATGATGGTTTCCTTAACACTTACACTGTTTAGAAGGATGGAAAGAGTTATTGCTTGACCTCTATGATTGTTGAGGAAATTCAGAGCAACTTGACACTTATGGTGAAGAGAAGTTCTTTTGGCATCCCGGCCCATACTCATTGTTTAGCATTGAGGATGACTTCTTTTCGAACCTGTAGTAATGATAGGAATTAGCTTATGACTATCTCCAAGCCAAGGTTGACCTGTTCCAAGTTAACACCAACCTGCCTAAAACTAAAGTTGACTTGCTCTAACCTGAGGTTGAACTGTTTGAAACCGAGGTCGAGTTGATACCGGAAGGTCGAGAGGAAGAGGAGCCATTGGACATCAAGTCTATCATCTGTCGAGAAGCTGAGAGAACATACGATCGAGAACACAAGGTCAAAGATCCACTCGGCACGACATGGGGAAACTAATGCCAACTAATCATAGCACTTAGCAACTGTGGGTGACCTTACAGGCATTTCGGCCAAGCACTGTGAGACTTTAGGGACTCCTTAAGCTTGGACATCCAACTGCTGACCCCGCCCAGTTTGGATCTTGCTCCTTTTAGGATAAGCCGAATGATTGCATGCCGAATTTTTTTGATTAAACGCTCAGTTTTGTATTCTTGTGAATATTTTCTTTATTTTAATTATGGGCCTATTCTTTGGGGTTTAAGGCCTTGTACATTATTTACAATCTTACCATTAGGGTTTTAAGACTTGCTATAAATAGCAATATTTGTAATTAGCACATAGATTATTAAATAGTGAAGAATATACATATACTTAGAACTTTCCACTTTCAAGTAAGGTCATTCTTGAGCTCTTAGAGCTTGTGTTTGTTGGATTATTGAGTGTTAATTAACTCTTTAATCTTTCTCGTGTTCTTATCAATCTTATCCTTAAGATTGTGGTAAACCTTTCATTCGAGCGAGCTGGTGAGTCATATCTAACCTCTCATTTGAAACCCGAGTGACATTTAGTGTTCGTAAGCCATATCGAACCTTATTTCGAGCTTAATCTTTGATTCTGATTGTATTTGTGTTTTGGTGTGTGATATCCATACATATTCACCTTTAAAACCCCCATTTTTACTTCCTGTTCTTCATACCCATTTGAACCCCGACTACCTATTTTGGTTCCAACCCACCGCGTATACACCAAGTTGTAACATAATGTGATAAAGGAACTAGCCATTTCTTACAAAAAAAGATGAAAAGAAGACTACATTAAAACTATCCTATTTACATGGGAATTGCATCGTTAATTTTACAAAAAAAAAAAAAAAAACAAAAGTAATTACATAGAATATATTTACAGGGAATGGATTAGGAGACTTCGTAGTTAACTTCCTTTTTTTTTTTTTTTCTTTTGGATCTTACCACATCATGTTTATTTGCTAATTTTGGGAAAGGGTTTGCTAATTAATGGCAATTTAAAAAAATATATTTAGATGATACAAATCACAACAATAAATAAATAAATAACATGGGTACTTTGAAAGATGAATTTAATTTTAGAAAGTTTTTAAGTAGCTAGCTCTCTTGACTATTCCTAGTAGAGTCGCCAAGTTATTGAGTTTGAATTTTTCATAGTTTATTATTATTTTTCTTAACCCAATGAGTATTAAACCCTAACCTATTTAATACTAACTCTCGACTAAGAGTTAAGAAAATACTTGGTTTCTAAAAAGTCTTTAGAGTCGTTACCCGACCACAATTGGGAAAAAGAATTAAGTTATAACCAATTGGGTGGATTTATTATAATTTAATTATCGGTTTTTTGATAAAATCAATTTTTTAAAAATGATTTTTGAAAACTAGAGGTTTTGGATTCGGAATTATCCTATTAAACCCTAATTGGGTATCGGTTTTTAACTTTCCAAAATTAGGTTTATTTTTCAAATTGCCCTTTTTAACTAATTCTAAATTTATAATTAACTAATTCTATTTGCATAAACAAAAATAACAAATTGAAATTATTTACAAAAGGAAAAATGAAAGGATTTTTTTATTTTAAGTTGTCCTATAGAAGTCTAGTACCCTCTAGTAGAGATCAAACTTTTCGTAGTTTATTTGATAAAAAATTTAATTCGTTGATTTCTTTTAACTTTTAAAAAAGGTTGGCTTTAAGTTTTTTAGCCATTTAATTTTACTTAAAGAAAAATGCCTAGATTATTATTTTTGGACAATTCTAAGTGAAGTCCTAATTCGAACATGATTGATAAAATATTTGTATTTTCTTATATATTTATATTTTATTGTTTTTATATTTTTCTCTTATTTTTTGATTGAAACATGCTTAAATAAAAAAATGAAAATGAAAATAAAGATAAAAATAATTTAACGAAACTTTTCCCTTTAAATTTTTTTTTTTTACACAATTACAATGAATTAAATAAATTTACAAAAAAAAAAAAAAAATTACATGAAATCAAAGCATGATTAATTGAAAGAGGGCCAGACTAAAGGATAAGCATGTGGATTAGACTGGATTGAGTCAGGTTAGAACCGATTTGGTGTGAATTTGGGTGGAAGAGAAGAAGGTGCAGCAGTCGACAAGGAGTGATTTGAATTGATTTAGGCACTAAAACAAATGGGAGATGATAGATTTATGTGTTTTTGATTGGACTTAGTGGTTGTAGGGAGAGTACCGCGATTGATGGTGTTGATTTTTTGGTTTTTTGAAACTTGGTTGCAGTGGAGATGGTGGCTGCTTTTGGCGACACTTGCTGGAGTTGCAAAGGTGGCTAGTTTTGGGGTTTTAAGGTGTGGTAAACTTGTCCATAGTGGTCATTTTGGCTTGAATGGTGGCTAGAGTGGTAAGGGAGCAAGGTGCGACAGTGGTTAGGATATGGGGGTTCCTTATGTGGTGGCTAAGCTAGGGCATATGGCAGAAGGGGAGATGGGTGGCTTTGGATTGCTCTTGACCTAGGATACTCATGGATGTTAACTATTTAGTTCAAAATGGTTTAAGCTTGGGTCAGTATTAGAGAGAGAGTAAGGGTTCACGCTTAGAGAGAGAAAGGACATGTAAGCGTTTATAAGTGTGGTTGAGCAATTCTTCCGTTAGAGTTGATGATCAGGAATGAACATTGAACCCTTATATATGTAAGCCCCGTAATCAACTACTTGAGGTTTGGATCGTAGAATTTAGGGCAATCGAACAAATTATCCGATCCGGTTCAAATTGTTAGATCCAGCTTAAATTTTACGACAAAATTAGGAATATTAGCAAAAATGATCCCATGAGTTTGGATTTATAAAAATAAATAATAAAATAATATAATATTAAATTTTATGCAAATTGTCTGTTATTTATCGAAAATGCTTAGAACGAATTCTGATAATTAACGAATCGATAGAGATAAATTATATGCATACTAAAAATCATGAAATACCATAAATAATATATAGGAATATTTATTTATACCATATATGAATTTATGTTTAGGTTAAAATATGTGAAATTACCTAAAATATTCGAAATATGCTAAAATAATACTAGATAATTAAAGAAAATTCATAAATAACTAAAGAAAAATGAGGAAACGTCAGAACATAGGCATGGCAAGCTAGAAATAGAAGATGAAAATTTAACAAATAGGATTAAGCCATTTAAAAAGCGAAAAAGACAAGGGATAAGGGGCACTTGGCAACACAAAATTGAAAGTAAAACCTTAACCACACTATAAATTCAACACAATCCAATCAAACACCATTTCAATCAATTGGGCAATAGAAAAAAATTAGGGAGAGGAGAGAAGAGAGGAAAAACTAATTTTAGCAAAATTAAACAAAATGGTGTACATTTAGGGCTTACAAAGGAAACCCACATTTAATGACCACCTGGAGAGGAACGACCACTACTAACAGATAGTGGGCCCCCATGTCTAGAGTCGTGGATAATGGTGGAGCCACTGCTGGTGGTTGGAAGCTTGTTGATTGGTGAGTTCTGATTTCCTTTTCGAATTTATTTAATTTAGTAAAAATATCAAATATGTATGAAAAATAATGAAATTTGGTTTCCCTACATATTTTTGCATGTACAATAAGAATATCAAACCAGTTTTTAAAATTAGAAGTGCTTATATAGGTTCCTTAAGAACATGCCTGATTTCAACGAATTTTGTGTAAATTTTCAAAAATAGTAAAAAATATTATTTTTAGTGCACATAAAAATAATTTTTTATAAACTACACGTTTAGTATTTATTAAAATTATTTTAGTCAATCTACTATGTTTTTCATATGAAAGAAATAATAGGTTTTTAATTAAATTCCTTAACGAATCTGATTTGTAATGACTTATAAAACTTAGTTATGATTTTGAAAATATTCAATTTGAACCTTATAATTTTATTTGGTCATTTACCTAATTTAATCTAATTTTAGCAAAATCGGACCTAAAATCGATATACCGAACAATAATATATAATAAACCATCTTAGTAATTTTCATGATCATAATATAACAACTATAATTTATTGAGTATAATATATTTTCTGTAGCTTTAATAGAGCTTGGGTACTAATTATTATATATTTACCTAGAGTTTATGCATAGTATGTACTAAATATGTAGGTAAAGGGGTATATTTAAGTTAAATTTGTGATTTAGGGTTAATTAGATATAATTTATGATTTAGGATATGATTAGACATTTGATATGTTATTGGATGATGAAGGGTGATATATGTAATGTTAGAAGTGTTAATTAGGTAAAATAAGTTAATAATATATAATAATACATAATATGAAAAATTGAAAATATAATAAACATAAAATATTAGAATAAAAATTGATATTATACTAATAATAGGAATATATAAAAAATCTAGTAGGAGACTTAAATTTAGGTAAAAATATGAAAAATGTAAAAATTTTTCTCATATTAGGAATAAATTCGGAATACTAATAAGAATTTAAGTATATTAGGTAGAATAAAATACTGATTTAGGACTAAAGTGATAATTAGGATACTCGAGCCTAATGTGATGAATTTCGTATTTGTGTTCGGATCGTATTTTTAGGATTTATATATAATACTCATGGTTAGAACTGATTTAAAACCTAAACCGAAATTGGATTCGGAAATCGAACCCTAAACTAACCTAGGATAAATTAATAATAACTAATATGTATATAGGAAGAATTGAGTTAAATCATAACCTAGAGTGTAAATATANATAAATATAAAATATTAGAATAAAAATTGATATTATACTAATAATAGGAATATATAAAAAATCTAGTAGGAGACTTAAATTTAGGTAAAAATATGAAAAATGTAAAAATTTTTCTCATATTAGGAATAAATTCGGAATACTAATAAGAATTTAAGTATATTAGGTAGAATAAAATACTGATTTAGGACTAAAGTGATAATTAGGATACTCGAGCCTAATGTGATGAATTTCGTATTTGTGTTCGGATCGTATTTTTAGGATTTATATATAATACTCATGGTTAGAACTGATTTAAAACCTAAACCGAAATTGGATTCGGAAATCGAACCCTAAACTAACCTAGGATAAATTAATAATAACTAATATGTATATAGGAAGAATTGAGTTAAATCATAACCTAGAGTGTAAATATATATATATCATCAAAATATAAATATTAAAGAGCGTATTGATATTATAGAACATACGGAGATGAATAAACTCACGATTGGTTAAGTGAGCGACCAAGGATATTAGGTAAGTCGGGATTAATATATTATTGTATTTTAGAGTAATAATTTGTAGTACTCGGAGGTTTGAAATTGTACATGATTGTTCTTGTTAGATAGTTGACTATGTACATGTGCTTGTTTATGAGTTTGAAGATATGATTTTGATTGCTGTCTTGGCTTGTATTTGTGTAATTTGTTGAAATGATTGAATACCATAAATTGAACCTAATTAAATATACGACTTGAAATTATAAATCAGACATCTATAGCAACCCATTAGGGGAAATTTAGGATTCTTCGGCCAAATACTTACCTCTTCGAAAGGGATAGCGCTGAATGGCATAATTGGTCATTTTTTCATTTTTAGTTGAACTAAGTGACAGGTGAGGAAGTTATGGTAAGGGTAAAGTTAATAGTTCGAAGGTAGTTGTAAGAGGAGTGGTGTCTCTACTGCACAAGCCTAGGTTTGATCATGAGCTATTGCATTAACGGAAACTTCTCAACTAAGATTAAAGCAAGTGCAATTCTTTAATCTTATGACGGGCTGGATAACATTGTACGATAGTATTTACTTAAACATGCACTGCACTTCACTTAATAATTTGGTTGATAACCCTATTTGTATTTATTGTATGATTTTAAGTTTTCGTCCGTCTTAACTTACCGAGCTGTGGTTGCTCATTTCTCTATAGACGTTATTTCAGGTATTAACTTGGAAGCGACCTATATTACCTTAAAGCTAGCAACTGCTGGATCTTGCGGAATAAGGAAATACATTTAAAGAATAGATATATTGTTAAGGTTTTAGCTTTTGTTTGAAAAACTTCTATTTTCTAATGATGTATTATTTAGGAAATATATTACGATGAAACTTTTTAAATATTAATTGTAATATTTGAATTCTAATGTATATACATATTTCTATAATTTCTTAAGTAAATAATTTATTTAATTTATGAAATGTTTACTTTAAAGCGAGTTAGTCGTTGATGCCTTGTGTAAATCAAGTCAAAGATGGTGGTTATATGGTCAACTTTTATTTTAAAATGGTTCGCATAGCAGAACTGTTACGACTTTGCTATTTCAAGACGTGACAATATATGTAAATTCAAAGCTTGATTTCACTTGAAAAGTCAAAAGTCGGAGTAAATTCGAAGATTTCGAATTAAATGGGTTCTTTAATGCGAATATGAGATTGATGCGAATTTAGAGTAATTAATTGTTAAATGAAATCCTTACATGCTTGTTCTTACTCCAAATACACAAAGGAAGCTTGTTTTTTTTTTTTTTTGTTTATGAAAAAGTCGAATTAAGTAGATTTAACTCAGAGGAAAATCAGAGTTTTAATATTTTTTTTTATTTTCAAAGCTCAAATTGACCCATTAAAAGACTGTTTCCAAACATGTTTCTTGGTATCAATATGAAGTATCTCAATTCTGCTTTGCAATTTCACCATTCATTTAGTGAAATTGCAAAGAAAAATGGCCTAAAAATGCTCTTGAAGTGAGCTGTCTAAGCAAATATTCATGTGAGAATGGATGGGAAAAGGGAAGAAAATGAAGGAAAGTGTTACGTGCATCCAATCAGTGCCTAACATATGTCTTGACCGCACAAACAAAAATAAAAGGTGCTGATCACCTTGATTGAGAATCAAACCCATAACCTCTTCCTTAATCCCTTAAACAAGATAGAGTATTATATTAGTTAAGCCATTACCTCATGTCTTGAAGTTTATTGTAATTAAATTCTACTTAAACTATAAAACGACCTAAAAATAAAAGCTACCCAAATAGAAAAAATAAATTGATCTAAACCTAACCAACACAACTCTAAAAATATTTTATTTTCCTCAAAGTCTACTTTTCCTAAAAAATTCTATCTTTTTGTTTTTTCTTTTTTTTTTTGTGTTTTTATGAAATTTTCTTTTTTTTTTTATTTGTGTTTTTTCTAAACTTTCTATTATTTTATATTTTTATGAATTTTCTATTTTTTGTGTTTTTTATGAATTTCATATTTTTTGTATTTTTCTGAATTAGGACCCTTTTTCCTTATCTTAAAAAAAAAAAAAAAAAATCTAATTCTACAAGGTGGAGGTAAAATGGGGGTATCTATACTGATAGGAATTAAGCCTTTAGACCAATTGCTTGTAGCCGAGCTAAAGGACTCCAAAGACTTACACATAAAATATTAGCTCGAAACTAAAGCTGAGATAGGGATCCTTATGCTGAAGTGATCTCTTGTTGACCTGTCTATTAGATCCTCACATGTGTCGGATCTACTCCTGCCTAACATCAATGCCTTATTTTAGAAGTTAGCCCAAGAATATCCGAGTCGAGCTGCCAGACCGACCACAAACATCTTACTCTAATTCAGTTGACTTCTTTACCAAACTAATTGGCTCCGACTTGATCTAGATCAGGTCGGCCCTTGAATGTGAATGTTATTTTGCTTCTGCTTACCTTGTATCATATTCCTAATGCTCAGCCACCAAGCAACACGTGTCTTTTGACACAATATTTTAGAATGATTCTTTTTTATTCGTATTGAATATTCTTTGCTCCTTTTGCTCATTTTAGTATGTTTTATGTAATTTAATTGTAGAATACTCTTTAGTGTTTTCATACATATAAAGTAATCTTAGTGGATGGATATATAAACCCCTACTTTTTTGTATGCAGACAATCAACTAATCAATAAATAATTATTCACTTTGAGTAACCTTAGTGTTCTCATTATCATTCAACTCTTATTTATTCTCTTTAGTAAGAAGTAGTGGTGAGTGACCCTTTAATTTGGACTGGTGTGTTATATCTGATTGATTGTAGGCTAAGTAAGATCAAGTTGTGCATTATATCCATTCGGTAGCTACCCTAACTTTGCTAACTTTTTCCCTTTTATTTTTTTTTTGTTTGCTTTGTTGTGGTGCTTCTTTATGTGTTCGACCTTAGAAAAGCGTCAACTTTGCTAATATCAGAGCATGGTTTTACGAAAAGAAGTGTGTAAAGTTGCAATGAAGTTTTAGTTCGGCTTACTATTAGTGGCTACTGTGTTCTTTTCTGTAGCTGCTGAGTGTATGTGTGTAAGTGTAGTTCCATTATTACTCTATTTTTAATTACAAAAATAGAGTAAGTTCGCTACTATTCTGTCCGAGTAATTATTGGGCATTAAAGTTATTAGTAAGTTATTAATCAGTTCGAGAAGTATTGCATCATGTCAGATTCGAGCATTCAGGGTGTTATTGGTGATGAAAGTAGTGGTGCTCAACTTAGTCGTGGTCATAATGGTAGTAATACCTCGAGGTTGGTTGATGACAAACTTGATAAATTGACCAACCTTATTGAGAGTCTAGTCACAACAATGTAAGTTAACAGACAACAACCCCATGGTGTACAACACCATAATCCACAGGAAAATGCCCCTAAGAGATACCATGGCCAAGTCAATCGAACCAATCGCCTAGTTCGACTGTAGCAAGTTGAAGGAGTAGTAAACCAAGTTGCTAGACGAAGATTGGAGTTGGAGGAGATTGAGGAAGATGATGAGGAGTTGGATGTTGAAGAGTTTGGGGAGGAAGAAGAGGAAGCTGATTATTACCAAGTATAAGGACGATGATACTAAGCTCCTCGAAGGCTAGATAATGTCTAGGTTTAAATTCTGCCCTTCAATGGAAATGGATATCTAGATGAATACTTGGAGTAGGAAGAAAATGTTGAGAAGGTGTTTGAATGTTATGGGTATATGGATGTTGTTAACGTTCGACTTACTGTACTGGAATTTATTGTGTATTCCACTATATGGTGGAAAAATTTGAATATAGCCAGAACAAGAGATGGAAGACAAGGTATTAGAACGTAGGATGAGATGAAAAGGTTGTTAAGAGGTAGATTTGTACCCGAAACCTACCTATAAGATACATTTGCAAAATTGCAGGAGCTTTGCCAAGAAAGCTGATCTGTTGATGACTATGTTAGAGAGTTCTAAATGCTTATGATCCAAGCTGACATAGAAGAACTCGAGGCTCATATTATGTTAAGGTTCATCTCTAGACTCCGATATGAAATTTGTAACTTCGTAGATGTATAGAGGTTTTATACTTTGGAAGAGGCGATAAAAATAGTGTAGAGGTCGAAAAACAGAGGAGAACTGCTCTGAGTCGACCTAAGCCAACATTTTCCCAACCCTTGGTTCTATGCCAACCTATTCAAGTGGAGTCGAGGAGGCTATACAGGGATGAGGATAAGAATGACCGATCTAATGATGGCCGAGCAAGCTAGCAAAGCTAAGTAGATTGGCAAGTCGAGTCGAGTTTAGACTTACCCGGAGGATATATGAGAAAGGGCAGACCTCTAGATGGAAGAATAACTAGGTAAAATGTTTTAAATGCTTGGGTTTTGGACATATGGCTATTGAGTGTTTGAACTGATGCGTCGCGGTGCTTTGAGGAGATTTAGTGGATAACACTTACGAGAGTAAGCCTGGGAAAGAAGATATTGGAAAACTTGAGGTCGAAGAGGAAGAAGAGACCTATGTCTATACCAACTAGGGAGAAGTGATGACCCTAGTCTTGAGATGAGTACTGAGTTCCTTACTAAACTTTGAGGGGGACCAAAGGGAGAATTTGTTCTATACCAAGTGTACCATCAAAGGCTAATTATGCACAATCATTGTGGATGTAAGAAGTTGTACTAATGTTGTTGTACAGTCTCTTGTGCAGAGGTTGGGTCTGCCGACCTCAAAGCATCCTCGACTTTACAAGCTATATTAGCTTCATGATAAGGGTACTTTGTACGTAATTGAACAAGTAATTGTACCATTCAATGTTGGGAGTGTGTATAGGGATGAAGTAGTGTGTGATGTCGTCCCTATGGGAGCTTCACATCTGCTATTAGGACGACCTTGGTGGTTCGATCGACATGTTACTCACGATGGGTATAAGAACACCTATGCTTTTGTTAAGGATTGAACGAAGATTATGTTGCAACCCATGACCATGTTTAATATTTTTGCGAAGTATTTGACATTTTGTGAATTGGAAAGTTGTATGGAAATGTGAAGAAATGTATGTTCTACTAGAAAGAGGTGATCTTCCTAGAGTTTGTGGTGTCAGGAGAAGGACTTTGGGTAGTTGAGGAAAAGATTCGAGTTGTTCTTGAGTGGTTGGTGCCAAAGAATGTCACTGAGGTTCGAAGCTTTCATGGCTAGCTTTTTTCTATAGGTGATTTATCAAAAACTTCAATACCATAGTTACCTCCTTGACTGAGCTGACAAAGAAGAATGAAGGGCTCATGTGGAACAATTGAGTTGAGCAAAGCTTTAAGGAGATCAAGGAGAAGAACACCTCAGTGTTCGTCCTTTTACTACCAGATTTTGACAAACCTTTCAAATTAGAATGCGATGCATCGAGAGTAGGAATTGGCACTGTCCTGATGCAGGAGTGACGACCCGTCGCCTACCATAGAGAGAAGCTTAGTGGTCTTGCCTTGAACTATTCTTTGTATGAGAAAGAGTTGTATTCTCTTTACCACTATTTGTTGCCATGAGAGTTTATTATTTATACAGACCATGAGTCTTTGAAGATTTTAAGGAGTCAAAATAAGCTTTTGAAGAGGCAAGCCAAGTGGTTGAAATTTATGGAGGGTTTCTTATACGTCATCCGGTACAAGAAGGGAAGTATAAATGTGGTCATTGACACTCTATCATGATGGCAAACCTTGCTGACCACTATGCAAACCAAATTATTGAGATTCTTACTCATTATAGAGTAGTACACTCATGATCCTCATTTCGACCTTATCATATAACAGTGCAGGGATTGAATTGCTGTTAAGGGATATTATCTTAAGGAAGGCTATCTGTTCAAGGACTGAAGGCTGTGTATACTGAATTGTTTTACACGTGAGCTATTGATTCGGGATGGTCATAGTGGTAGATTATCAAGTCACTTTGGGGAGACCAAGACCGTCAATCTGTTGAAAGAGAACTTTTACTGGCTAGGTTTGGCCAAGGATGTCCATAAGGTAGTTAGTAGTTGTGAAGTGTACAAGCGAGCTAAAGGGAAGAGAGAACCCCATGGAGAATACATGTCACTACCAACACCAATCTTACCTTGGGCTGACCTCAGCATAGACTTTGTCCTAGGATTGCCCCAGACATCTAAAGGCAAAGATTTTGTCTTTGTTGTAGTGGACTGCTTCAGTAAGATGGCACGCTTCATTTTGTGTCATTGCGTGCCATTGGACTAACGATGCTTTATATATTGTTGATTTGTTTTTGCAGGAGATTTTCCGATTACATGGGGTATCGAAGACTATTGTCTCAGGTCAGGATACAAAATTTTTGAGCCATTTTTAGAAGACTCTTTGGAGAAGACTTGGAACTACACTTATATTTAGCTCCAGTAGTTACCTTTAGATTAATGGCTAGATTAAAGTAGTAAATAACATGCTAGACAATCTGTTAAGAGCTGTTGTGGGAAAGAACTTGAAGGATTGGCATCTGTACCTACCAGTTGTAGAGTTTGCATATAACTGAATTGTCCATAGCACTACTGAAAAGACCCTATTCGAGGTCGTCCATGGCCTTAACCTTACTATTCCCTTAGATATGATCGGCGCTCCGACAGCTACTAAAGAGAGTTAATCCGGAGTTGACTGAGCCTAAGAATTGCATGAACTACATCAGTTTGTAACCATGAACTACACCAATTTGTAGGTTGAGTAGGATTGAGAAGTGTGCATATTCATTCGATAGTTGCCTAAACTTTGCTAACTTTTTCCCTATTTATTTTTTGTTTACTTCGTTGTGGTGCTTTTTTGTGTGTCCAACCCCGGAGATGCATTATTGTTGAACTAATAGGTTCTTATGTGTGATTTTGATGAGAACAAAACCATGCAAGCTATGTTAAATTAACCATTGATTATGAACCTCTTTGTAAATCTTAAGTACTTATTGTCCTCCTCTAAACTTTCTTTGGCATAATTCACTTTATTGTATTCATTTCTAAACACATCAAATTCACTTCCTATTTCAATCATCATTTGTTTCATCATCTTATTTTTCTTTTGAACCTTAATAAATTCCTTAAATTACTCATCATATATATTTTTGAGCTCATCAAATGAAGAGTCATTTGAAGTTAAGTATACCTCATTATCCATTGCTATAAAGCACATTTCTTCCTTTGAGTCACTTGAATCATTATCATTCAAAGTTGTCATCATAGCCTTTTTCCTTGGTCCTTTCTCCACTTTCTTAAGATCCAGGCAATATTGTTGAATATGATCCGATTTTTTACTAGCACTTGATTACTTTCTTCTTCTCCTTTCTCGACTAAGATATGTTTTCATCTTTGTCTTTTGCTAATTTCCTATTGAACTTCACAAAATTTTTTAAATTTCTTATAATCGTGGCCACATCATCATTGTCCACACTTTCATTACTACTTGAGCTCTCCTCAGTTGCCTTTAAACCAATTGTTTTCTTTTTGGACTCTTCTCCTTACCTCTTAATCATCTCATGAGTCTTAAGAGTTTTAAGAAGTTGCTCTTTTGATATTGTGTTAAGATCATGAGCTTCTTCAATTGCGGTTCTCTTGGTTTCCTACTCCTTCGGTAAAAACCTAAGGATTTTGGAATTGATTTTAAGATTAGTATATGATTTACCAAGAACATTTAAAGGATTGATTATGTTAATAAACCTATTATGCATCTCATCAATTATTTCATTAGGATCCATCTTAAAATTTTCAAATTGGCCATAAAGCAAGCTTATCTTTGTGTTCTTAACACGGCTAGTTCCTTCATAGGTGCTTTTCAGCTCTTCCCAAATTTACTTAGTATCTTTGCATATACAAACTCTATTAAAGTCAAGTTCATTGATGGCATAATGGAAGATATTTATAGCTATTTCATTTAAATCAAGTAATTTCCAATTATTTTCAGTATAATTCTTTCCTTCCTTACTTTCTATCTTAAATAGTCCTTTATCAGCTGCTTGCCATAATAATCTATTTTATGCTTTTAAGAATATGCCCATCTTACACTTCTAATAGGGATAATTTTCACTAGTAAAAAGTGGTGGCCTATTTATAGTTTGACCCTCCATGAAACCTAGTGTATTTAGTGCTATGATCTCTACTCTATAATGCAATTAAGTAATGAAAACTATAGAGATTAGCTTTGATACCAATTGAAATATTACACTAAGAACTCAAGAGTAGGGGGTTGGGTGAATTGAGTTTAATACCTAAATTTTATTTCAATACAATTTCTTGATTTAAGTAACTAAATGAGTATAATATTGAGACAATAAAGCAATAACGAGTATAATCAAGATAATGATACAATAACAGTTAATGTAAAAAATAAAAGAGATAGGGATAGAAAAAATTAAGCCCGAATTTAACGTAGAGTTCAGATTGTCTCCTACTCTACATGGACACACAATGCCTTAAAACCGATGACTTCATACCACTTTATTAATTTCTCAATTCAAGCTTTAAGAGTTATACATACACAAACTCAATTATACAAGTTTCACACTCACAACTTACTCAATCTTGATTTTACAAGATTCTCAATCACAATAACTCTCAACATAAATCACAATATCAACTCACAACACAAACACAAACTTAATCTCAAGTATAGTGCACTCTCTCAAAGTTTTTACAAGTATAAATCACTTTGCACTATACTAAGATTTACAAATGATTTAGCAAATTAAGTACACAAGACAAAGGGCAAGTGGACAAATGGGATAATTGCAGATTTTTAGCTTTATTTCACCCAACAATTTGTATTTATGGCCTCTTAAGAAAATTCAACTGTTGATCCACTTCTCTCTACATTTAATGCTCAGTAATGGCTCTTTTTTGTATGGACCATCTGGACTATTCAAGTGGGACCAACTAAACGGTTCATTCAAATGGGGTCTCCAGTCAGATAGTCTTTAAGCAATTAGTCGCATGGTCTAATACCCCCTATTGACTTAAAGCAACCAGTTAGACGGTCCATTACTATTACTGATCATAGAACAACTGATGTAATTAGCCAGATGGTTTACACCAAAAAAATTGAACAATACACACTGAATTCCCTTTTACTTCTTTCAAGAATTTTAAACTCAACCTAATTAAGTTATATTACAAAGATATTATGCAAAACATAATGTTATAAAGACAATTCAAGCTCATACCACTTATTAATAATTAGAATCCAATGATACTTGAAAAAATCCATAAGTAAGAAACTTGAGTAGGTATTGCATAGAGGGTTGCTACCTAAAGTGAATAATAAACTAGAATTTTTTTTTTTTTTGCAATATTAAGTGTTCATGGAAAATATGAATGTAAATTGTAATACCCTAGAAAAATAAAGGCACGAAATAAAAAGAGGTTAAGTGTTAAGCAGGGGACATATTAGACTTTAGCTAATTAATAAGTGATGGCACTTTTGGAAATGCCCATCACTCCTTAAAGGCCTCATAAGCAGTGAATATTTAGTCCTGTTGTCATTCTTATATAGGGTTTTCTCTCCTTTGATAAAAGCTTTAGACTCCTTAATAAACCCTACAAGCCCTCAAGATAAGGTTGGAGTTTTGCTATGATTTCATTAGTTTTTTGGTTAGAAATCATGAGTTTGATTATATCTTTTATAGTAGCACAAGGAAAGATGTTAGTAAAGTATAGAACACAAGGCTTTCGTAACCTTAGGAGGATCTTGCTGGTTGGTATTATAACTTTGTGAATTAGGAGTATTGTGACGAATTTGGGCATTTTATCTTTCAAGGTTGTGCAATAAGTTAGGTTGAAAAAAGTGAAGGATCACTTGAGGGTTTCGTCAAGTGATAAGGTAATTTTTTTTTTTTAATGCAATCTCCTCCCTTTTGTATGAATTATGGATCTAAGTATGTTATGAAGATGATTTGATGTTGAATTTGATAATTGAAGTGAAGATTATGGTGTCGATGGAAGGGGGATGAGGTGTAGAAATCGGATCACGGGTTAGATGTATCAAAATTAGTAAAAAATGAAGAGAAATTGTGAAGTAAGAGGATCACGACCTAAGATAATGGGTGTAATCTTGACACAACTGAGTTAGGAGTAAAGAATGGGCATGATCTAGAGTAAGATTGGTTAAACAGAGGTTATGACTAAGGTTTATGGCCATGATCTTGCCTATGAACTATTAGTTGGAATTTAAAGGAGAACACGACCTAGGATCATGGTTATGCTTCCGATTGTGCTTCTTATAGAAGTTGCCCCCTTCAATTTTCCTTCCTCAGTTTAGTTGTTTCTAACCTTAAATCCTTCTCTTGAAATCTTAGGAAACTTATAGGAAGTTGTAAATCTTACTAAAATAGGTTTATCTTTTGTTTCCCTTATAGATTATTCTCGTAAAGTTAGTTATGATCAAGTAGTTTCAACTAATTCGGGTACATGACACTTGTTTACTATATGTAGTTGTTAGATTAGTTTATCTCAAATGGACTAATGAATATTTGGCTTAGAATAATTGATTATTGTTTATGCTTGGCTCATCCTAAGGGGCTAAAGTAGTAAATCCATAGGAGCAACCTTGATGATCTATGTAACGTTTCATCCCTAGTAAAGTCTTGCATGGAAATTATCTAGAGTAGATCAAGGTTATGGTAGATTGGTTTGAAGTGGCACACTTAACATTAGGTTGTAGAATGGTTTGAGGAGGTATGACCAATGCTATGTCTTGTTATAATTTGTGGTGTGATGAGGTTATGAGGATATCCGCTATTTGTTATGCGATTGGCTAAAAGTAAAGATAAATAAATGATTGTGTGTTTTGATTGTCTTGCATTTATCGCATGTAAATTGCCATTACTTGTTTGTGTGCAATTGTTTGTATGTTACGTACTAGGCTTTGGCTCATTTCTTATGTTTTTTAGATGCAAAAAATGTCGATGCATAAAAAGACTAATAAAGTTGTAAAGACACTTGTTATTACCTTTAGAAAGAAAGAGAGACAACTACGTTTGTTACTTGAAGAATAATCTAAGAAGACTTGATAAGTTAGAACTTAAGTATTGTTTACTTAATAATTATTCTTTACAAACTAATTATTTTGGAAATTTTAGTTGTTTACTACACTTGTCATTTAAGGATAGGGACATATGCTGGTCTATGGCGTCCTAGGTTTTAGGGCGTTACAGATAATGATTGTAGTACCCTATAGTCAAGTGATGTCTCATAGACTATAAAAAGGGATTGATACTAGTTCATAAAACTACCATGGCGAATATCTTGTCAATACAAAGTTGTAACTTTTAGATCAAGTGGTTAAAATTAACCTATTAGTGTTTATTGACTTAGTTATTCACCACTTTTCGCTTGGGATATTATAAATGGTATTAGAGTCGACCCTGACCAATAGGTGGACTATTTGGATTTGGATTTGGCTTTGGCTTTGGCTTTGGCTCTAGTTCAGAAAAGAGGTCCCAAGAGAGCTAGAAGTATCATCAAGGTGGGAATTTCTAGTATGCTTCCAATATGACTTATATGTAGTGGATGGCTTGAATCATCCACCGAAAAAGGGGAAGAACTGGGCTTAATTATAAAGTCTCACGATAAGGACGTTGCATATTTAAGGGAAGAAGATTTTGATATCCTATGGTTAAGTGAAGTCTTATATGGATTATGGGAGAGATTGGTACTAGTTTATAAGATTATGGTAGTAAGTATTTTGGCAATACAAGTTGCAACTTTTAGGCTAGGTAGTTGAAATGAGCTAATTAATGTTTATTAGTTTGATTATTAATTACTTTTGGCTTGGGGGCATTAAATAAATAATACTAGATATTACCCATTAATATTAGTACGAACTAGTTTATATCTAAGATGGTGTTTGATATTACTTACATAGACATGAGTTGTTAATGAGACTAAATATGACATATGGGACTGAAACTATGTTCACCACAATAAATAAGATTGATAAAAGCATTTGAATTGAAGAGAAATAGAAAATCACTTGACAAAATAAATACTACTAGTAGATGAGTTTAAGAGAATTCATGTATAAGATAATATTCATATTGCTATTAAACCTTACTAAAACCTCTAAACATGTTATAATGGCGTAATTGTAATTAAAATAAGGTTTAATAAGTAAAATAAAAAAAAATACAACGGTTTTAGTGATGTTTTTGCTAGGTTACTCTCATTCGGATGGGGCTTTATTACTGTATGGTTAGCATATGCAAAATTGGCTAGCATCTAATGCTTATGTGCCTTGTCTAGTTGGTATATATAAGAACATTAGGCTTTAGTCTCTTGTTTGGATAGTATGATGGGTATCATTCAAATGGCATATCCTATATTATAAATCTTGCTACTCTTTAGATTCTTGATAGGTTTATCATTCTAAACACATGCCTAATTTGTGACTTAACCCTTGGGTAGATGCTTTGACTCAATGACCTTATTGACATTATTTGTTGATGACAAATATAACAATACCATTTGTTGGCAAACTACAGTAAACCATACTAACAATTAGACTCTAAATATAAGAGCTTAGATATGCATACATATAACCAAATACGTACTTGTGCTCAACCTATACTGAAGAATGCATCTATGGAATAATTGTATGCAAAATTAAGGGCATAAATGAGTCAAGTTGGGCTTTTAAAAGCTCAAGCTCGGGTTAATTTTTAAAAGCTCATTTTGGTATGAGAGTTTCAGTTGCATGCATCAATTTAGCTACTTGAAATTGATTTGATATCTATTCAAGATCAATTCGACAATAGTAGAGTTGAACTCAAGATCAAACTTGAACTACTTGAGTACCTTATCAAGCTGAATTAATACTTCATAATATTTAAATAGATTAGCTTGAGAATCTAACCAAATTCAAGTTAAATTTAATTATCAGTAGGCTTTGAATCAATCTAGATATTATGATTAATTTAATTAGAAAATTTTTTTAGAGAAATCGAACCAAAGTGAGCATAATAGAGCGGAGCTCGAGCTTGTTAAATGCCACTTTGAATTACGAGTTTGAACTCGATTCGATCGAGTTTCAACTCGACCTTAATACTGTGATGTCTCAACTAATTTATAGTATTAATTTGGATTATAGGTTGTTGTTATTAGGGATGTATGGTTATCCTCTCAACCTAACAAATTTTTTTTAATGGTTTGATCTTATTGCAATATGCATTATCTTTTAATAATTTTTTTTCATTTTAATGCCTCTTTCTGCTCATATTTGTTATATCTATCTTTATTTGCACTTAAATGGACCTTTTATTTTTCAATCATGGTCTATTATAAGAAAATGTAAATACTTCTCATCCATAAAAACGACCATATATTTATACTTCAATGGTAAAATAATTTAATTTCGATCACAATAAAGTCAAATGAATTAATCAAGGAATAAACACAGTCTACGCAAGGTAAACACCAAATTTTAACGCCCCCCACCACCACCCCCCCCCCCCCTCCTCTCTTCTTTCTAAATACTGTAATATCATTTATGTATCAAGTATAAAAGTCCATCGAACTTTAAATTCCTATTATCAGCAAATTATCTATTTATTTATTTCGGTGGAAAAGCTTATCCATTTAATAATTGAGGATAAATAAGAAAGTGCCCTAAATAATTTTGCTCTAGATTGAGATTCCACTAATATCTCCGAAATATATGTAATTAATTTTATATGCAGTTTCCTGGAGTCCTCTTATTGGAGCAAGTTTTCTACTAGTACAACTCATATTCTTGTTTTGGAGCAACGAGAAAAGATTCACCGGGTATGATATATAAATATATTTATTAATATATATATGCAATTTTTAATGGAATTTTGATATATCAACGTAATATCAAATTATAAAAGGTATGTGCGAGAATTTTATTAAAAATTATATATTATACAGATGGAGACACGTGGAGAAAGAGAGAGAGAGGGTACGTGTGTTGATAAACCAGTTGCGAATTGGTTTTCCCTTAAGATGATAAAATTAGCATTTTTGTCTTTACTTATTCCATACCCAACTACACATTGACAAAAAGTCCCCTCCCCTTCCCTCTCCACCCAAAGCACGCACATACACTCTCTCTCTGCTTCATCTTTCTCTTCTTTCCCGTCTTCCTTCCCCTCTATAATTTCAAACCGTCAGCATTTCTATAAGAAACTGAATGGAAGTCTATATTCAAAAAACTCTCATCTCTAAATAACCCGTTGGAGACGGAATCTACCCCGGTTCAGTCAGACCGTCCTTCGGTTTTATTTCGTAATTTAAGTCTTACACATTGTTCCGTCTCTCTGAGCTTAATCTTAAATCATGGGTTCAAATCATCACCAGAAAGCTCAAGACAATACAACAACCCAATCATGCATGAATCAACAACAGCATAAGCAGCAATCGCCAACTTCTTCACCTTCTCATGAATTCTCCTTCACAATCTCTTTGCATTCAAACACTTTCTTTGACAAAAACAAAACAACCAACAACAACAACGACAACAATCCTTCCTCCTTTGCAATGGACTTGACCCCAGCAGATGACATATTCTTCCATGGTCACCTGCTTCCTTTACATCTTCTCTCTCACCTCCCTGTCTCTCCAAGGTCATCTACAAATTCATTGGACAGCTTCACCCTCCCCATACAAGACTTGCTCGATGAACAAAACCCCACTAACCCAACAATCTCAGATAGCCACACCACCAACTCCAATAACGAAAACAGCAGCGCTACGTGGAACCACCACCCCAACACAGTACAAGCGCAGGAGAAGAACTGCGGTGGTGAGAAACGTGGGAGAGTAAGGTCCAAATCTTTCTCAATTTTTGGGATACCCAGATGGAAAAAACTGTCAGATGTCAGGGAAAAAGAAGAAAAGGATAAAGAAAAGAGGAAGTTAAGGTTTGATGTAAGCCATGCTGTGAAGAGGTACATGAGGATGGTGAGGCCGTTTTTGTCGCTTAAAGGTGGAAGAAGAGAAGATGGTGTTGACTTTGGATTTGGAAGACAAGCTCATTCGTTTTCAGGTAAAAACAGTAACAACAAAAGCAATAACTTTAGTGGGAGGAAAAGTAAAAAGAACAATAGGCATGAATTAAAGGGAGGAGGAATCGGAAGAGGAGATTTCTATTCAGCACCGGCATCAATGAGAACATCACCATCAAATAGCGGTTTATTAGTTGCAACAACACCAACAACACCACCACCACCAATTCCTAGTACTAATGATAGTACCATGGAGGAATTACAGGCTGCTATTCAAGCTGCAATTGCTCATTGCAAGAACTCCATTGCCATGGAAGAACAAAAGCTCAAGGCTAATTAGAATGTTAGTTCAAGGCAAGACTCAACTTTGTTGTTATTTTCCATTGTTATAGTGGTACATTATATAAGATTAATTTAGTATTCAAGGCTATATGCATAACGTTTTTCATTTTCATGTTTATAATAGTGTATTCAGAGATGTATCGTGAAAGAGTTTGGAGGATCGGAATTGGAGATGGGAATCATAGGATTATCACTCTTGTTTAATTTATACATTTTATTTCAAATTTTTCTTGTAATTTCGCCATTCTTAGTCTTAGTCGGACCAAAATTTGAACTTATCTAAATTGAAATTGTGGTAGAATTTTTTTCCGTTTTCTGTTTCATTTTTTACTAATAAATTAAATTTTAAAAATCAATATTAGGATTTTATCTTCAGAAGAAAAATATTAGGATTTGGCTAATGTGTTACTGAGAGAACAATTTTAATATATCGCCCACGACCGCATTATCAAACTTGACTGTAATGGATTTGAACATTTCAGTCAAAAAGAAGCATGGCATTCAGAGTCCAATTACAGGATCCATTTTTTTTTTTTTTTTTTTTGTTTTATTTTAAATGTATTTTATGCAATCATTTGACTAAAGCGATGTATTTTCTGCTTTATCATTTTAGCATTTGATAATTGGACAGAAGCATGTCTCTCTTCAACTTGAATAATAATTCATGCATCGTACTTTTCCTGCTTTTCATTGCATTTTGTTCCTCGTTCCCCTTTTTGTCCTTAAGATATTATCATTTTAGAACATGCACTTCTTTATCTATTTTAATCGATAGAAGATTTGAATATTTCACATAAACAAAAGGTAAGTTATGGTTCCGTTGCACTCATAACTCATACAATTTAATTATAACTTTTATATTAGGGTGGAAATTAGGAATTATTCACCCTACTGAAATCTACTAGGCGTCGAGGTTATTCATGTATGAATTCGTATTAAGTGGAGAGTTAGTTACAAAACGTTTTTCTTTTTTTTTTCTAATATTTTTGTTTTCTTTTATAAATATGAAATTTCAATGTGATTTCGCATTTGGGCTGTAAACCCTCGGATTATTGATGATGGGGGTCCATGTGGTGTGGCTTTTTTCATGTAGTATCCTAACACCTTTTGGTCTTTATGATGAATCAGAAGGATACAAAAATTTCCAAATGTACGTGTACCAGTAGTTTCTAAAGTGTGTGTAGATGGCCATATATGAGCCCTAACATGTGTTTATGCCAAATTTCGGCTTCCCCACTAGAATTTGTGGTGCCCTGCCTAGGTGATTGTGATATTTGTTTTTGTTTTCTATATGTTAAGATGTTTTTGGAGATGGACACAGAACCATGCATGGAGGGTGGATTTAAAATTATGTTAAGAATTATTTTATAAAATATAGGATTAATGTCACAAATGACACTCAAACTATACAAAAATGTATAATTTACTATTTGTACTTTGATAATATCAATTTACTATTTAATTTTTACTACATCAACTAACTTTGTTAAATGCATCCAATGACGTGAACATAAAAATTAATCACGAATTAAATGTTCTGGCTATTTTAAGACTAGAAAGTGGTTGGCAATTACTTATAGAGAGTTGTGCAACTCGTAAAACGTGATCACTAGCTCTCCTTTTAACTTTGGGATAGCCGAAACAACCATTTAAAGTGAAGTATGTCGTAATTCACTATAAAATATGAGTTACAATTCACTTTAAAAAGTAGATCGTTTAACTCATTAGCGGTATAGGTCAATTTTTAATCCACGCTAATATACGTGACAGCAAACAAATTTATTAAATTTTATTGAGGTAACAAAAATGATCACAAAAATTTTGATTAGGTAATGAATCAATTTTTTCAAAATACAGGTAATAAATTGTATATTTTGACAAAGTTAAGTACCATCCGTGATATTAACCTTAAAATATATATAATATGTAGATTCTTTTTTTTAATTAATTATTATTATTATTATTATTATTTTTTTAAGCTTTGGTTTGGGGTTGCTTTCGATCTCCCTCCATCCCGGAATATTTCTACTAGTATCCCCATGAATTACTAATTGTCGTCTGTTTCGCATTATTATACATACAGTAACTTCCCTATGACAATGATAGATCTCTATTTGTACAACTTCTACTTCTTGGGGGCTTTAAATGATCCCAAAGGAAACTTCCAAATAAATCCAAATTCAATAACTAAATGCTGTAGTGTATGATACTATGTCAGATTTATCTGATTATACTGATGTAAATTAGGAAACACGCTGTGACTAATGATAATTTATTCTGTTCATATAAATGGAAACAACCATATAAATAGGTTTTCCAAGCTAATGAAGTTTAACTTCGATTTTCGCATAACTGTTAAAAGATATATTATGATTTTAATTAAAACTGTTACTAAAAGAACTACAGATATCAATGTCTAAATCATATCTTTTGGCTCATCTGTTAAATGTTTTATAAGTTCTACAAATAATTAAATCGCATCTACTACATATCTCTACTATTATTACTTTATTTCACGTGAAGTCATTTAATGTCCCACAAAGCTGCGTCTCCGAATAATAAGATTTTCTCACACACATATTTTCATTTTCAAAGAGTTGGTAGTGTCGAATCATTCCAATTTTTTTTAACCTGATTACGTCTAAGTTATATATATATATATATATATATAGGATATTTCGATTATATTAATATTGGACCATGGTACAAGGCAGTACCTACCGGGTGTTGAACAAATCTTTCTTCGTGAACTTCTATGCGTAATATCCCTTTTATGCTAAAAAAACACTCGGGAGATAATACGATGACCTTGTTCTTGACCGAAGCCACGAACTGAAGATTTTAAATAAAGCCAGCCAGATTCATATTAGTTTATTAGGGATTCCACATAAGCCAAATTTTTTCTTTACATAGGAGGTGATGATGTGGACGTTTTAGGGTTAAATTGCAAATACAGCCATTATCTTCTCCTTTCATGCATTTAACTTTTTATTTTATTTTTTAAACTGAACATTGATACTCCAAATCTTTAAAAAAAAAAAAAAAAAGTTCTTTAAACAATTTTGATCTTAATTTTGTGTATTCTATTTTGTTTTAGTATTTCTTTTTACTATTTTTTTTTTTCCCTTTCCCCAGAGGCTTGGGTTCTAAAGGCTTATTTTCAAAGATGAAAGGTTAATTACAAGTAAAACAAATATAAAAGACATAATGACAATTTAATTAGCTTCATATTTTAGATTTTTCTATGTAGCCCAGATACGGATTAATTAGAGACTAATTTCAAATAGTTTATCTGATGTACCCCTTGTTTTGTTACCGTGGCTATAGTAAAACCCAGTTTATTTCACATGCCGGATAATCATTGTGATAATTCATCGTCCACTTCTTCCATATACTCAATAGTACTTCTAAAAACGTTGGCTCACTTTCATAAACTTTGGGCCAATTTGCACTAGGAGCTTTAGGAGATATAAAATATATATATATATATATATTTATATACACGCATGTATTTGTATATATCTTCAAAGGACTAAATGAAAAAATAGTACATGATGTTAGTGATGCATAAAAGATTTGTTCACAATTTATGGAGTGTTTGGATCATTAAAATGTTCAAATAGAAAAATAAGAAACATGGTCAGAAGATTAGAAGGAAAATAAACCAGAACCTGGTCATTGTCAGTAGCGGGTCAGAAGCAATCAAAAGTTAATGTTCCAAAATCAGAAGGGAAGAGATCAGAAGAGCGAACTTGATTTTACAGCTCGTGGATAGACAGCTTTGAGGGGTTTTAACTATTTGTTTATGCAGAGTTGCGTGGTCATTATGTTTAAGACGATTTTTTTTTTTTTTCAAATTTATTATGGCCTAGTGCAAATTGTTTAGCCGTTTGATGCAAATTCTAGAGCTAAATATATACATTTTCGTAAGATATTAGGTTGTTGAAGATTTTTTGATAGAATAAAAATGTTTATCTTGGTTTATTTGTTTCCTATTTTCTTGATTTTGAATTGCTTGTATTTCCTTAATAATTCTATACTTTAGACTATAAATAACTCCATGAAAAAATTGTGTAGATTGGTTAAGAATCAATATAAATTTATTTTCTCCCTTATCTTTTGTTTTATTGCTTCAATCTCATTAATTAGCAAGAAATATCTAATAACTTAATTAAAAAAAATTATCTATCTTTTCATAATAAAGAGAATCGAACAATCATGCGATAATAGAACCTTTGAATTAAGAGAAGGAGCTCATCGTGACCTAACTAAAATAAATCTAATATTACTAAATAAAGAAAAATATGAGAATAAAGATTGTTGAAATCTTGATTTAAGTTTTGGCTATAATTCAACAAAATATGAAAAACAAGAGAATATTCTCTCTCTACAATGTAGAGTGAGGAAATCCTCTTTAACCTTTTTGTATCTCTTCTTCTTTCTTTCTCTAACTTGCTTTCTTTCTCGTTTTCTCTTTCTCCTCTTCTCCTTCTCCTCTCAGTTCTCTCTCCTCCATCTCCTACTCCTTAACCCCCTTTTTCTCCCTTCCATTCCCATTTTTTGTTGTTCTTTTCCCTCCCTTCTCCCTCCTCTCTCTCCTCTATTACAATTTTCTTTCTTTCCCCCCTTTCCTCTCCCCTTGTTTTCCCGCTCTCTTTTTTTTTTTCATTTTAGTTCATTTCTTTTTTAGTTGTCCTTTGTGAGTTTTAGTCATGAAAACCTTTGCTCATAGACATCAAAAAATTTATTTTGATGCCTTAGCCTCTAAGGCTTTATCTCTGTAAGCTGGTTCCCACTCTAACTAGGGTAAGAAGATCAACAAATCGGGTTCATCTAAGCTCGATACTAAGGGTCGTAAGCTTGAAGCTAGGTCATTTGTTGTTTTTCTTTCCATGGACGAAGCTTAGGAACTTGTTTCTAGTTTGTTGAAAGAAGTTTCTAGTTTCGACAGGTTCAATGTTGATGTGACTTGTTATGAGAGTTCTGGTCGAACCTCTGTTTTGGAAAAAAGGGGACAGAAGGCCTTTTCCTTTTCTAGTTCCAGTACAATCTCCAAAAAGAAAAAGGCCCAAAGGAGTATTTCTTCCTCAATTGATAAAAGTAACTCTACTTTTGACTCTACTATCCAAATTATGATTCAAGTTGTTGAGAAGATTAAATCATCTCATTCTCAAGGCAAAAAAATTTCTAATGAAGTTGCTACACATCCTCAGGTGCAAAACCAATCTGTGGACTCTCCTAAACTACCCTCCTTTGTTGAGGTGGTTTTAAGCTTAGTTGATTGTATCTCTTCCCCTTTCGTAGACGTTACTCTTGACTTTTATCCTCCTATGAAGATTGGAGACTTCATTTATGAACCCCTTCCTAATGTAGATAAGTACACCTATCAATTTATAATATAGCGGATATAAGTCTGAATATCGATCCCTTAGGGACTCTGATTACTAGTACTTATTCGGTCTTTATTATTTAACCGGTAAATTAAATTTTAAGAAACTTAAATAAGTAAATCTAAATTACTACTAAAACTAATTTAAAGATTAACTATGATGCAATTTAAGATTAACAAGAAAACAATTCAATTGGAAATTAATTCAAGATTTAATATTGTATTTGGATCTTGCTTCCCTTAAATCTAACATGTGATTTTCCTAAAGATAGTCTAATTTATTCTTTAACTTTCTTGATCGAGAGAATTCTTTAGTAAAGTTAATCATTTTCTTAAGCCAATTAACCCTAACACTAGAATCACCTATTAGAATCTCTTCTCAATAGCATGACTTAAAAGTACATTGTTAAACATTGAATTCTCTATGCTTTAATTTGAAATCCAAAAGAATCTTCCAAATTATCTCTAATTTTGCAACACTTCTCATCAACTATGCCTAAATCTTATCGTATAAGAAATCTCTTGATTTTCTTATAAAATATCAAATTTTAGATTATTATCTGTAGAAATAATAAGCTAAATCATAAAGCATACAGAGTTGAAGCAAGAAATTAATAAAGAATTAAATTAATTAATACTAATTATGTCACATGAATAGATCTAGGTTTTACAAAACCTAAATATCAAGATTCTACTTACTACACATCTTAAAATAATAATTTAAAATCAAAGTATAGAAAATAATAGAAAGAATCATCATCAAATCCAAACAAAATTGAATTTTGAAATCTTCGCTTTTCCTTACTTTCTTAGTTGTTCTTGGCTTTAAAAACTCCCTCAAAATTATACCAAAAAGTTCTTCAAAATAAACCCTAACAAGACATTATATATGAAGAAATTAAAAAAATAGGTTGGTTGGAAAAGACATGATTGGAGACATAACCGTATCTTTTGGTCATGTAATAATCTATGCTTCACGTTTGTCTTTTTTTTTTTTTTTTTAAACCTAGAAATGACATGATTGACAACATGATCATGTGTTTTGGTTGTACCCTAGGTTGTACAATTGTACAGTTGAAAAACAACTCCAATTATGCTTGAAAACAACATAGTTCGTGTTGTTCAGCTGTATCGATCTTTAAATCTTCATAATTTGCTTATTTCAGCTCTGATTCGAGTAAAATTTATTTTTATCTTTTTGCTTTCTCATGTATATAATTTCAAAACTTAGAAAACAAAATTTTACTTAATTAAATATTATTATCTAAAAATAAACTCAAATATCAAGGAAATTCATAAAAAAACACTAAATAAAAGATGTACAATTAGGAACTCATTAAGGTTGCTTAGGGGATGAGAGAATTTGGTGCTTTACTATAGTAAGGTACTTCTTCGGTTGAGACTTATCTTTTCTATTGGCGCAAAAGCTAACGACCTCCATGTAGAAGAGCGAGGGCTTGTTGGAGGTTCTCACTAATGGAAATGGTTTTTTTCTTTTTCAAGTTCAAGGATGAAGTCGCTTTGTCCAAGATCTTGAGTCAACATTGATATTTTACTAAACAACTTATTATATATGATAGATGGCGTATAAGGGAGGATTATTCTTGTATTTGACCCAAACGCTAACCTATATGGATTAAGATGCATGGTTTACCAATGTAATATTTGTATAGGGATAGTATCAGCTATGTTGCTAGCGCGGTGGGGTGGCTACTTCAAGTGGATTTAGTTTCGACTAGAATTGAGAGGATAAAATATGTTAGAGCCTTTGTTAAAGTAAAGGTAGGTCATGAGCTTCCTTTTAGTTTTTCTATGAAGAAATTATATGGCTCACTTGTAATGATTACGGTTGAATATCAAAATGTCCCTACAAGCTGTAAAAGGTGTCGGGTTTTTGGTCATAACACTGATAAGTGGTTAGATGAGTTTAGTAATTAGGCAACTTCGAAGTCTCTTGCACTTGCTATATTTAAGGAGAATGAAGAAAATTTGGTTGCAAGTAAGGCCAGGGATGCTCATCAGGAAGTTTCTAAATGTATTATGATTAGAGAGCGTTGTCTCGAACCTATGAAACTACCCGAAACACTTAGCAAAGGTAAAAGTGCTGTTGTTGTTGCAACTCTTGATGAATCTGATAGCTTGAATATAGATCCTCCTCTCTTATAAAGTGGACCTTCTTCTCCTTAACCAAAAGCTGAGGCTTATTCATCTAGTTACAAAACCTTTGAATTATATGAACTCTGTTTATCCTTTGTTTCGAATTCCCAAGAATGCTCTCCATCTTTGAATCAAGAAAAGATGGTTAAAGATAATGTTTGGAGTAAAGTTAAAACGAAAAAATCTAGAAAAAGAAGGTCGAAAGGAATAGTGCTGGCATTGAACCCAGCCAAACGTCTTCTTAGGGTTTTCCCTTCCTTTTGTTTTTTCCCATGTTTTCTATCTTTTCCATTGTATATATTTTATATGTTAGCCTCATGGAATATTAGGGGTCTAAATAACCTCCTAAAAGCTAAGGAAGTCCATTCTCTTTGTTTTAATTATGTCATTTCTCTCTTGGGCTTGTTGAAAAGAAAGTTTAAGCCCCACAATTCATTTGTTACTTAGTTACGTATCTGCCCCTTTTGGCAATAAAAAAAAAAATCTAAGTAGGAGAATTTGGATTGCATGGAACCCTTTGATTTGGTCGGTGCAAGTTCCCAACTCACAAAAGCAATTTATTCATTGTAAGTGTCATCTTTTGAGTGAAGATAAGTGGATCTCAGCTACTTCTATCTATGGTGCAAATTCTATTTCTAAAAGAGCATCTTCATGGAAGGATCTTCTCAATATTAGAAATACTATTTTTGGTCCTTGGATTCTCATTGGAGATTTCAATGAATGTTAATCTGTTGAAGAGAAATCGAGTGAAAAAGAGTGTTTTTCCTCTAGTATGGAACAATTTAATGATTTTTGCTCTTCTGTTGAATTGGATGATGCCATAACAAGAACCCATCTTCATGTGGTTAAATAAGTCTAGTTCTAATCTTTAGATGAGGCGTCTAGATTGTACTCTAGTCAATTTGTCATAGATGTTATCTTTTCCTTCTTCTAAAGTTTAAGTTGCAGCACTGAGAATCTCTGATCATTGTCCCTTAATCTCGAAATTAAATGTTGGAAAATCAAAGAGAAGAATCCCCTTGAAGTTTTTTGACTTTCGGAAAGCCAACCCTTCCTTCCTAGTTACCATTGAGAAGGTTTAAAATACCCATATTGATGAAACCCTATGTTCAAGGTTGTTTCTAAGCTAAAATTACTAAAGAATGAGCTTAGGAAACTCAATAAGGAAAATTATTCTGATATTTTAGCAAAGGTTTAGAAAGCTAGAGTGCAAGACTTTTAACTTACCAATAGAGCAAATCTATTGCAAGTTGATTGGAACCTAAAGCAAAAATATTTTCAAGATTTTTACATCCTTAGAAGGGTTGAGGAATCTTTCCTTCACAAAAAAATCTAGAGATGTTTGGCTAAAGTTGGAAGACTGTAATTCCTCTTTCTTCTTTAAGTCTCTCCATCAAAAATAGTTTAGAAACGACATTTACTTATTGAAGGGTAAGGATGGGTCGCTTATCTCTAGAAAAGAAAATATTCACTAAGTTGTTGTTTCTTACTTCAAGAATCTGTTGAAGGATAGCCATTCTCCATCTTTGTTGTTGGATTCTCTTCCAAACCTACTGTTGAAGAAAGTACAGCCTGTAAACTGGTCAAGATTAGTTAAACTTGTTTTGGATGAAGAGATTAAAGCTACGATGTGGTCCTTAGCAAAGGATAAATCTCTTAGGTTAGATGGATATAATGCAAACTTTTTTAGAAATACTTGGTCCATTGAAAGGTAGGAGGTAAGCTTAGCTATCATGGATTTCTTTGTAACAGGTAAACTTCTGAAAGCTATCATTCTACTTACTTAGCTTTAGTTCCAAAGGAGGATACCCTTGAATCTTTTGTCAATTTTAGGCTAATCGTGTGTTGTAACACACTATATAAATGAATTTATAAGATCTTTGCAGATAGATTGAAACTAGTCATAGCAAATCTGATTGGAAAGAAGTAATTTACTTTCACTAAGAGTAGACGTATAGTTGACAGCATTTTTGTAAATAACTCCTCAATGGTTATCATCGAGCAAGTAATGGACTTAGATATATAATCAAGGTGGATATTATGAAGGTATATGACCATGTTAATTGGCTGTTTCTAAAGATCCTCTTACAAGCTCTAAATTTTCCACCTCAATTTACCTATTGGATCATAGAATGTATCTTATTGCTTAAATTTTCTATTTGCTTAAATGGTGAGCTAGATGGTTTTTTTTTTCCAAGCTCACGTGGTTTATGGCAAGGGGATTCGATATACCCTTACTTTTTTATATTGGTGATGGAAATTTTCTCATGTTACTTTAGAAATTTCTCTTCCCATCCTCCATTCAAGTTACATTGGCATTGTAAAAGGACAACCTCATGCATCTTTGTTTTGTTGATGACTTAATGATTTTTTCTAAAAGGGATCTCTCTTCGACCGATTTAATTAAAGGCTTCCTAGAAGATTTCTTTGATGTATCAGGTCTAAAATGTAGCCCTATAAAGAGCAAAGTATTCTTCAGTGGTGTATCATCTAAAGTTAAAAATTAGATTTTGCTTCGATTGGGTTTTCATGAGGCTTCCCTCCCTGTTAAGTACCTTGGTGTCCTTCTCATCTCTTCTAGATTGTCGAAGACAAATTGTAAAATCTTGGTTAACAAATTTGCTGTACGCATAAGTCATTAGACATCTAGAGTTTTATCTTTTGCAAGAAGACTACAACTTATTAAAAGTGTTTTTTTTTTCCTCTTTAGGTATATTGGTCTACTTCTTTTCTCTTCTCAAAAAGTATTTTAAAAGAGCTAACAACAAAGATTAAGCAGTTTCTTTGAAATGGCGCAGACAAAGCTAAGGCAATGGCTATGGTGGCGTGGAAAGATGTTTTCAGACCCAAAGATGAGGGTAGCTTAGGCGTTTTGAAGCTCTCCTTATGGAATAAAGTAGCCTAAAAGTAAGCACATTTGAAACTTATGTTTAGATTATGGCAACTCTCTTTAGCTAAGTTAAGTTCGAAATGAAGTCTTAAAAGGGCGTAATTTTTTGTCTATCACATCCTATCGCAATGTTCCTAGATGGGGCTTAAGATTCTTAAAGTGAGAACTTAGATGCAATCCTTATTCTCATGGGAAGTGGGGGATAGACAAAAGATTTCTCTATGGTATGATTCTTGGCATCCTAAAGGCCCTTTAGCAAATTGGATAGGTGCAAGAACCATCTATAGGTTGGGGTGCATGAAAGAAATAGAGCTTAGCTCCATTATAAGGGGTAGTGAATAGGCATGGCTAGAGGAGGATTTTTGGTATAACAACAAGGTAGATATTCCATGTATGAAACAACAGTTGTCTTATCCCTTCTCTATCCGCATAGGTTATAACCATCTTAAAGGCCAACATGAAAAAGTTGATTGTTCAATTCTATTTGGTATAAACAGAACATTCTATGCCATGCTTTCATTCTATGGTTAGCCATCAAAGAGAGGTTACTCACTCAAAATAAACTACTAAGCTGGGGCATTGTAGATAGAAATGTGTATGTGTATGTTTTTTTTTTTTTTTGTAGCAACGAAGAGGAAAACCATATGCATTTTTTTGTAAAATGCAAGCATACTAGGGTAATGTAGCTGGAGGTCCGAGAAGTCTTACATATTCCATATATGGAAATTATCTTAGTTACATCAATAAAGGAGCTAGCGATCATCTTGGGCAGATTTAGTCATGTTAGATAGTGAAAAATCTCATTTGTCTTTGTTTATATTCTATGGATAGAGAGAAATAGTAGAAGAATAGGTAAAGATCACACTCTTCCCCTGAATTTAGTTAGGAAAATTTGTGCTACTTAAGCCCCTTCTAGATGTTTTTGTATAAAAAATTGATGGTAATCAAGCTATTAGACTATTGACTTGTGGTCGAGCCTGAGGACTAGAGGGATTGGTAAGGTGAATCCTCCTGCTCTAGCCGACTCCTGCCAAGGCCGAATATCTCCTTGCCAACCCACTTTGTATGCTAAGCTGAATGACTACCTATTTCTTGAAGATTGTGTGCCAAAATGATAGCCAATCCTCATCCTCTCACACTCATGCCTAAGCCAACTACTTGCTTGGCTTCACTCTTACCGAAAGGCTAAGAGAATGATGCCGGGGTAATCTTCAATCACCTTTGCCCGGATAAACAATCTGCTCATATTCTTTTGTCTGCATCTTCTAACGGTGTCGCTAATGCATTACTACTACGTGTATAAGACCACATATAGAATCTACTACATTAATCATTACTTTTCTTGAATATTCATTTTTATCCTTTTGTATTCTTGTATATTACTTCTCTAGGGTGATACCCTTTTTGTCTTTTCCTTTTTAAGCAAATTGCCCTAACTTATTAGGTATAAATATCCCTTTATATTTGTAGCCGCAATCATCAGCTTAGCATTAATACACTTTGACATTCTTCTCTCTCATAAATATTGCTTGTTTACTTTCATTTTACTCTTATCCTAACTCTTGAGCAAGGCTAGGTGGCGAGTAACCTCATTGGACCAATTTATGTGTTATATTGAGTTGTGCCATGAGTCCTTGAAAGTTCTCTTGGTGCATCATATCCTTTAGAGCTGTTCATGGATTTTGCTTACCCTTTTATTCACTCTTTTATGCATTCCTCATCACTCTTTTTAAGCTTTTGGTAAGCTTGGACCCATCCAGTTACTGGTCTTATCTGTGGCTGCGGTTCGCATCATTTTGGTATTAGAGAGAAGGTTCCGCTTGAGTAGTAGTTTGTTTCAAAGTTCTATCTATACTTTGTTATGTGTATGTGAAACAGAGTAAGTTACTGTGTTCATTTGATTACTGTGCTTACTAGCTGTTAATTTTCTGGTCGTAGAAGTGTTTGTTGAAATACCTAATTGAAGAGTTTGAGCTTTGAATTTGTGAAGAAAATGATGGACTTAAGTGTAAATATTGGTGTTGGCAATGACAACAATGGAGTTGCCTATAATGGTCTACAGTTTTAAGGAACCCTTGATGCAAATCTATGAATACACAATGGATACAAACCACGAATGGGTATTCGATGTTCGAGTAGGATGAGGAATAAGAAGTGGAAGGGGGTTTTGATTGTGAATGTGAATAGATATTATACACCAAAATATAAACACAATCAGGGATTAAGCTTGAAGTATGGTTCAATATAACTTACGAACACTAAATGTCACTCGGGTTTCAAATGAGAGGTTAAATGTGACTCATTAACTCGCTCAAATGAAGGGTTCACCACAATCTTAAGGGTAAGATTGATAAGAACACAAGAGAGATTAAAGAGTAAAGCACACTCAATAATTTGAAAGAGGCAAGCTATAAGAGCTTAAGAATATTCTTATTAAAAGGAATGTTCAAGTGTAATCATTGTTTGTGTATAGTTGCTATTTATAGTAAATTATAAAACCCTAATGGAAAAAGTGTAAATAATATACATGGCTCTTAAGCCCTAAATAATGGCTTACAATTGAAATAAAGAAAATATTTACAAAGTATACAAAACTACGCATTTAACAGAGTGGTCGACATATAATCATCCGAGCTGTCTGTAGGATCAAACTCGAGCAGGGGCCGGTTGGCAATCGAGTATCTGAGCTAGGGTAGGATGTTTGGAAGTCTTATTATGCTTGGCCAAGCTCCCAGTAAGTTCAAACCGCAATTGCTGCACTCGTGGATTGGTTTGTACTAACTTTCTTGTGTTGTGCAGAGTTGCTCTTTGGCTTTGAAGCTTCGGCTGTTTAGTCTCTTGCCACCTTAGTAGACAACAAACCTAATGCCGAATGCTTCCTTTTCCTCCTTTTGTCCTTCAGTTATCAGTCTATCCTCAGCAAGAGTAGGTCAGTCTCAGGTTAGGACATGTTGGCTTCAGCTTCTAGTAGGTCTGCATTGGCTTCTGATAGGTTAGCCTTGGCTTCATTGTCGATTGATTCCTATCAACCCCTAGGAGTACCGACAGGAGAGTTGATGAGGTGGTTAACCTCTTAGTAGATTTAACCCGAGTTGCTCATGCATTGGCTTACCAACCAACTGAAGCCGTACATAACACCCCATAAGTTGTCAAGCTACGAGAGGTCAGAACCTAACTCGACAAGTTTAAGGTAGAGGAGTAGGCAAACAAGTAAGAAGAAGGATATGCTTAGGAAATTTGGAAGAAGAGGATGAGGAAGAGTATTATGAAAAAGAAGAGCGAATGTGAGCATCCAAAGCCTTTGACTATGTGGAGTTTCGAATTTTAAGCTTTAATGGATCTAGAAGTATGGATGAATACTTGGAATGGGAAGAGAAGGTAGAGCATATGTTTGACTATTATCAATATAAGGATTATGAGAAAATGAGAATTGCTGCTGTTGAGTTCTCTAAATATGCCGCTATGTGGTGGATGAATTTTCAGATTATAAGGAGACAACAAGGCTACAAAGAGATTAATACTTAGCCTGAGATGAAGAGAATACTCAAAAATAGGTTTATGCCGGATACTTATTTGTAAGATACTTTTACTCGACTTCAAGAGCTGAGACAAGGAGGTTGGTTTGTTGACGAGTATGTCCAACAGTTTCAAATGCTTATGATCCACTGTAAAGTGGAGGAACCACCGGCATGTACAATCTCTAAGTTCATTACTAGATTGAGAGGTGACATTCGAGAGATTGTGGAACTCTAATGATTCACTACAATAGATGAAGCCATTCAAATAGCTCAACAAATGGAGAAACAAAAAAGAGGTTGAGTATCAACTAGACTATCAATTAGCTAACCTGGACAGGAAAGTCATCAAGCTAAATCAAGTATTGAGCTAATCCGAAAGGTGAATGCCCAGGCAAAATAGAAGGGCTGACCTGACAATGTCATGTCGATCTGTACTTATGAGAAAGAGCAAGGATTTGATAGGAAGATAAGCCAGATTAAGTGCTTTAAGTGCCAAGGGTTTGGCTACATGGCTACTCAATGCCAAAACTAAAGAACCATGGTCATCAAGGGAGATGTCCTAAAGTTGGAAGTGGAAAGTACTAATGAAGAGAACCTTATAGAGAAAGAAGTTTCTCATGATAATGAGCTGATTGAGGAGGACATGTTCGCCTAGGACTTGGATCAGTTGGTCTTAGTTGTTTGATGCACAATAGCTAATAACCCTCATATAAGGAGGAGCAAAGGGAGAACTTGATTCATACTACTTGTAGGGTGAATGATCAAGTGAGCGAGTTAATTGTGTATAGTGGAAGTTGCACTAATGTAGCATAAATCGATTTGGTCATAAGGTTGAAATTGTCGAATACTGCGCATTCAAGGCCATACAAGTTGTACTAACTGAGCGAGAAGAGAGCACTACTTGTTACTCAGTAAGTATTACTGTCAATCACTATCGAAAATTACTCTGAAGAGATTCTCTATGATGTGTTACCCATGTGTGCTTCATATGTGTTGCTTGGTCGACTATGGTTGTTTGATAGAAGAGTTATCTATGATAGATATAGGAATACACATGTGTGTTCAAGAAGGATGGTTGGAAGATTACATTGAAGCTAATGTCGCTGGGTGAAGTTAACAAATTGTAGACAAAACTTCCCTACGAATCGAAGAAGACTCTAGTGATGAGTAGAGCTGAGCTTCAAGAGGCCATCGATGTTGATGAGCCAACCCTTATGTTGGTTAGATTCTTATTAGAAATGAAGGAATGGGGTGAACTACCCTTGGAAGTGAAAGCACTGCTAGATGAATATGCTGATCTGTTCCTAGAATAAATATTCGAGGGGTTGCCCCCACTTGCATTGTACAGGTGCTTTTAATATCGAAAAAGGATGGAACCTAGCGAATGTGTGTAGATAGCCGAGTTGTGAACAAGATTACGATCAAATATAGATATCCTACTCTAAGATTGGAAGACATGCTGGATGAATTGAGTAGGGCCAAGATCTTTAACATGATTTATCTGAAGTCTAGTTACCATCAAATTCGCATAAGGAAGAGAGATGAGTGGAAAAAAGCATTCAAAACTTGGCATGGACTTTATGAGTGGATGGTCATACCATTTGGCTTGCGAATACCCTGAACACTTTCATGAGACTATTGAACCATGTACCAAGACATCTAATGGGAAAGTATGTCGTAGTGTATTTTGATGATATCCTTATGTATAGTGCTGATAAGCCAAGTCACTATGAATATCTCCAAGCTGTACTGAATGTCCTCTGTACTAAGAGATTATTCGGTAACCTTAAGAAATGTTGCTTTTGCTAGGAGGAAGTAGTATGCTTAAGCTATGTAGTAAGTAGAGGAGGCTTGCTTGTGGATGACAAAAAGATCCGAGCAATTGTTGAGTAGTCGACCCCTACTATTTGTGTCAAAGTGAGAAGTTTCCATAAACTGACTTCCTTCTATAGGAGATTCATTAGGAATTTTAGCACCCTTATTACACCCCTTACTGAATTGACAAAGAAGAATATTGACTTCCAATGGGGAGAAAAGGAAGAGAGGAGTTTTGCCGAGGTAAAGGAAAGATTGACCTTTACCCCTATACTAGTTCTACCTAACTTCGAGAAAATATTTTAGCTCAAGTGTGACAAGTTAGGCATTGGGATAGGCGTTGTCCTAATGCAGGAAGACCAACCAATTGCTTACCATGGTAAAAAGCTTAGGGGACCTCAACTAAACTTTTCTATATATGACAAAGAATTCTTAGCATTGATCCGAGTACTGTAAGCCTAGCAGCATTATCTGTTGCCGAGAGAATTTTTCATTTACATCGACCATGAGTCTCTGAGGTATCTTTAAGGTTAGACGAAATTGTTGAAGCGACATGCGAGATGGGTCAAATTCCTTGAAGGGTTCAACTTTGTGATAAAATACAAACAAGGGAACAGCAATGCAGTTGCATATGCTCTTTCGAGGAGGCTTGCACTCTTGACTAAACTGTAGACCAGATTGTTTAGGTTTATGAGTATTAAAGAGCAGTACTCTGGGGATCTACACTTCGAACCCATATTTACGCGATGTGTCAATGGAAGGATAGTGGACGAGTACTATGTGGAGGATGGGTACTTGCTCTAAGGGGGGAAATTATGCATGTCAACCTACTCTCTACAAGAATTACTTATTAGGGAAGCCCACAATAGAGGATTCTTTAGGAATTTTGGGGAGAGAAGGACTTATAAATTATTGAATAGTCATTTCTTTTAGCATAAAATGAGAAGAGATATGCATCGAGTTATAGAAGGCTGTGCTATGCGCAAGAGGGCTAATTGCTGAGCCGAGTAAGGAAAAGCAATGCCTTTGCCTATTTTGACGAAGCCATGGACTGAGTTGAGCATGGACTTTGTTCTTGAACTACCATGAACTATTTGAGGCAAAGATTCTGTAATGGTCGTCGTGGATAGATTCAACAAGATGGCACACTTTATACCCTGCTCTAAAACCAATGATGCTTCGGCTATTGCTACTCTTTTCTTGCAGGAAATTGTTAGGTTACAAGGAGTGCCAAGAAGTGTAGTTTCAAACAGAGACTTGAAGTTCTTAAGCCATTTGTGGAGAACTCTATGGTGACGGATGGAGACTAAACTGCTATTTAATACTTCTTATCACCTCTAAATGGATGGTTAAACGAAGGTAGTCAATTATACTTTAGGATCACTACTAGGAGCTACTATGAGCAAGAACTTAGCTAATTGGGACTTTTTCTTACCAGTGGTCGACTTCACTTACAATTGAACAGCACATAACACCACTGAGTAGACCCCCTTTGAGGTTGTCTATGGTTTCAATCTTAAGTTACCCCTCAATCATACCCTTATACCCGAATTCGAGTGAGAAGACCCTGATGCAAGAGCATGAGCACAATCCCTTTAGTACATCTATAATAAAATCACTCGGTATATCGACCAAGTCACCAGAAGACTACGAGAGAATGCTAAGGGTAGAATGGCTAAACAATTCCAACTGGGAGACTTGGTGTAGCTGTACTTCAGCAAGGAACGGTTTCAGAGGAAGTGGAGAAACAAGTTGTTTGCAAGAGCTTTAAGACCCTTTAAGATCCTCCAGAAGATAAATGACAATACCTACAGGTTGCAGCTACTCGAAGATTACGGGGTATCTGATACCTTTAACATTGTCAACCTAATCAATATCACCCTGATGGATAGCTAATTGAAGACCATTCGGATTTGATCCTAAATCCAAATTAACCCAGAGGGAATGATGAGAATTAAGCTATTGGACCATTGACCGATAGTCAAGCCTGAGGACTAAAGGGACGAGCAAGGCTAATCTTCTTGCTCTAGCAAACTCCTATTGAGGCCAAGTATCTCCTTATCAATACACTCTGCATGCTGAGCTGAATGACTACCTATTTCATGGAATTATGTACCGAAATAATAGTCAATCCTCACTCTCTTACAGTCATGCCTGACCTAACCACTTGCTCGGCTTTACTCTTGCGAAGAGGTTGAGAGAATGATGCCGAACTAATCTTCAGTCACCCCTTCCCGGACAAACAATTTGCTCATTCTCTTTTGTCTACATCCTCCAATTGCATCGCCGATGCATCATTACCATGTGTATAGGATCACATATAGAATCTACTACACTAATTATTATTTTCTTGAATATTCATTTTTACCCTTTTGTATCCTTGTATATTACTTTTTTAGGGTAATACCCTTTTTGTCTTTTCCTTTTTAGGCAAATTGCCCTAACTTATTTGGTATAAATACCCTTTTGTATTTGTAGTTGCAATCATCAGCTTAGCATTAATACACTTTAACATTCTTCTCTCTCATAAACACTACTTTACTTTTATTTCACTTTTATCCTAACCCTTGAGCAAATAAAGGTGGTGAGTAACCTCATTGAACTAATTTGTGTGTCATATTAAGTTGTGCTATGAGCCTTCGGAAGTTTTATTAGTGTGTCATATTCTTTGGAGATATTCGTAGGTTTTGCTTACCTTTTTATTCACTATTTCGTACATTCCCCATCACTCTTTTCAAGCTTTTAGCAAGCTTGGACTTATCTAACAACCAGCTTTGTCTATTTTTGGTTACGGTTTGTATAACAAAATAGTAAATAATGAAAGTTATGTTTTGTTTATAAATATAATTCTTGATTTTATCGTGATTTATGATAGGCTATTTTGACAAAATAGTTAGGTAAATTTTTTATTACAATTAATAGCCTCATTTTATTGAAGAAAACAAAGAAGAATTCATACACTATTAAGTCAAAATTATTGACTTTGTAATTTATGACAATTTACACATGTCAATTTGTGAAGTCTACAAATAGGCAAGTATGGTAACTCATTTTGCATCCAAGTTTGAGTGGTGAGTGAGTTAAAGTGTGAGAGTTGAAAAGAATAAAGAGAAAATTCTTAAATTGTAAGGATTTCAAGTGTAATTAGGTTAAGTGTTTTAAGTGTTATTCTTTTTTATATTTACACTACTTTCCTTTTAATTGTTAGTGAATTTCCTTTTCTCTTTTGCTTGTAGACACAGGCTAAATTGTCTAACCATGTAAATTCTTGTGTTTTATTATTTATACTATTTTATTGTTGTCTATTATTAGTGTACATACATAAGATTTTGATCTTAGTCATCCCTAACAAATTGGTATAAGAGCTTGTTAATATTCTTGTTTAGGTTTTGAAAATGGCAATAACAAAATCCAATGTTGAGAAATATGAGCGCAACATGAATTTTGTTATGTGGAAAGTTAAGATGTGTACAATCTTGATGCAAAATGGGTTGCATAAGGCACTACTAAGGAAAGATAAAATGCTTAGTTTTATATATGAGGAGAAGATGAAAGAAATTGATGAGAAAGCCTTATCTCCTATTCAATTGTGCTTCTCAAATGAAGTTTTATGTGAAGTCCTTGATCAAATGATGACCAAGGAAATATGGGACAAGATGGAATCTTTGTGTATCACAAAGAATCTCACCACTAAGTTAATTGTTAAGTACCATTTGTACAACCTCTATATGGTGGAAATTGAATCAATTAAGTCACATATTGATGATTTTCCTCCATTCTTATGGATGTGGCTAATGTAGAGATCAAGTATGAAAACGAAGATCAAGCTCTTATGCTGCTTTGTTTACTAACTCCATCATACAAAAACTTTAGAGAGACTTTGATTTATCGCAACAAGACTCTAAAGTTAGAGGAAGTGAAAGTGGTTTTGTATTCTAAAAAGCTTTTGGATAAGGAGCTCTCCACGAGCCATTCTGATGGCTTAATCGAAGGTCTACTTATTAGAAGAAGACCTACTTCAAAAGTTCCAAGTAGTAATAGTTTATCTAAATCGAAATTAAATTCTACATACAATAATTTGACTTGTAATTATTGTAAAACGAGACACATTAAAACTGATTGCTTCAAGTTACAAAATGAAAGTAAAATGAAGAATCAGAAAGATGACAAGCTTGTCGAAGCTAGTATTGTAGAAGATAAGCTCGAATGTGATGTCTATGCTATGATAGAGGATGGTGCCAGACAAGGATGAATTTTAGATTCTACTTGTTTATTCTACGTATGTCTCCATAGAGATTTGTTTTCCTCGTATGAACCAATTGATAGAGGAGTTATATTGATGGGCAACAATTATCCTTATCAAGTTGCTGGCATTAGAACTATCAAAATCAAAATGCATGATGGCATTGTCAGAATGTTAACCTAGGTGCATCATGTTCTAAACATGAAAAAGAATGGTTGCAGATTTGCTAATAAAGGTGGAATTCTGAAGGTTCTAAAAGTAGCTCTTGTTATCATGATGGCTAAGCAAATCAGTAGATTATATATGCTATAAGGATCTATTGTTACTAGTTTAGCTGTGGCTTCTTCCATGTCAGACTTAGATTGAACCAAGTTGTGGCACATGCGACTAGGACACATGAGTGAAGAAGGCTTAACAATATTGAGTAAGAGGGGTTTTCTTTGTAGGCAAAGTACATCTAAATTAGATTTATGTGGGCATTGTATATTAGGCAAACACAAAAGAGTCAGTTTCAATATAGAAATTCATAAAACTAATAGCACTTTGGATTACATCCATTCAAACCTTTAGGGTTAGCAATTGTTCCCTTAAAAGCTAGTGCTTTGTACATGATTACCTTCATTAATGACTATTCCAAGAAGGTATTGGTTAATTTTTTTAAAGCAAAAAAAAAGAAAAAAAAAAGAAGTTTTTGTTACTTTCAAGCAATGGAAGGCTCTAATAGAAAATCAGACAAGCAAGAATATTAAGTGCCTCTGCATTAATAACAAGTTAGAGTTTTGCAACAGTTAGTTCATAAATTTTGCAAAGATGTAGGCATTGCGAGACATCTCACAGTTAGAGGAACTCCTTAGCAAGATGGCATAGCTGAGCACATGAACAAAACTTTGCTAAAGAAAGTTCGATGTAGGTTATCTAATTTTAGCTTATCACAAGACTTTTAGGCAGAAGCAGCTTCTACAAGTTGTTATTTGGTGAATCGTTCTCCATTTGCATCAATTCATTGTAAAACTCTAAAAGAGGTATGGTTAGGAAATCTTACTCATTATTCAAAGTTAAGGATATTTAGGTATCTTATCTATGTTCACATCAATGATGGAAAACTTGTACATAGATCTAAATATGTTAAAGGATGTAAAGTTTAGTATCTTGAAACACATAAATTGGTCATTAATAGGGATGTTATCTTTCACGAATCTGCCAAAGAAAGGAGTCTTTTGTCACTTCCAAAATAGAAACCCAAAGTTCTCATAAGTAGAAAGAAGTTGAGTTCGAGGTGGAGGGTACATCTTCTCCACATAATGATTTTGTGCAGAGCATACCTCAGTTGCCTACTTCTATAGAAGTAAAGAATTAGTAGAAGAATGGGATTACTCTATTGTTAGGAGCAGGCCATAGAGAGAGAAAAGAAAAGCTGTCAGATTGGCAGATTATGTTTCATATGCCTTAAATGTTGCATAGGAGATAGATGCAATTGGTGAATCTTCAACATATTTAGATGCTTTTTCCTGTAATGATTTTGCAAAATGGTTAGTGGCTATATAGGAAGAGGTAGAGTCTCTTTATAAGAATAAAACTTAGGAGTTTGTCAAACCGCTAAAAGATAAGAAGTGTTGGTTGTAAATGAGTCTTTGAGAAGAAAGATGGTATTCAAGGAGTAGAAGATGCCAAATACAAAGCATAATTGGTCGCACAGGGCTACAATAAGGTACAAGGAGTTGACTTCAATAACATTTTCTCTCTCGTTGTTAAACATAGCTCTATTCACATTTTGCTTACTCTAGTTGCTATGCATGATTTAGAGTCAGGGCAACTAGATATCAAGATTGCCATCTTACATGTTGCATGAGGATAAAATTTAAATGCAACAAGTTGAAGTTTTTGACATTGAAAGTAAGGAAGACTATGTTTTTTTGTTGAAGAAATCATTGTACGGTTTGAAGCAGTCTCCTCACCAGTGGTATAAGCGGTTTGATTCGTTTTATAGTTGGGTACAACTATTTTAGGAGCCAGTGTGATAGTTGTGTATATTTTAGAAAATATGATTATTGCTTATTTGTCTATTTGTTGCTTTATGTTGATGACATGCTTATTGCTGCCAAGGATATATTTGAGAACAATAGATTAAAGGAAGAGTTAAGTGGTGAATTTAGGATGAAAGATTTGGGTACAGGTAAGAAAATTCTTGGTATGGAGATTTAAAGGGATAAAACCACAAATAAACTTTATTTAACTCATAGGAGTTTTGTTGAGAAAGTTTTGGAATGAAAAATGGTAAACCTGTAAGTACTCCACTTACTGCTCATATTAGGCTTTCAGTAGTTATGTCACCACAAAATGATGATGATATTATACATTATTCACATGTTCCCTACTCTGGTGTTATTGGTAGTGTTATGTATGCCATGGATTGTACTCATCCTGATATCGCACATGCTGTTAGTGTTGTTAGTAGATATTGTCAAATCCTAGTAAGAAAGACTGAAAGGTAATGAAATAGATTTTAGAATTTGGAAAAAGTAAGGGAAATATAGTTGGTTTTGTTAATTCAGATTACGTAAGTGATCTTGATAAATGAAGATCTATCACAAGTTATGTCTTCACTCTTAGCAATTGTATTGTCAATTGGAAAGTTACTTTAGAGTTAACAGTTGTGCTATCCACTACAGAAGTTGAGTCTATGGCAATTGTTAAAGCTGTAAAGGATGCTATTTGGTTAAGAGGTTTATTTAGTGAACTCGGCTCAGATTTGCAAGTGACTATTGTCCATTGTGATAGCTAGAATGCTATTCACTTAACAAAGGATCAAATGTTCCACCAAATGACAAAGTATATTGATGTGAAGTATCATTTCATTCAAGATATTATTTCTTAAGGAAATATTGTTGTTAAGAAAATTGGTACAGTAGATATGCTGACCAAGCCTCTTTCAATAAGTATGTTCAAATGTTGTTTGAACTTAATTGGCATTTATGGTAATTGAGATTGCCCTTTGAGGGCTATGTGGAGAAGGTAGAGAGAATTTTCTAATTTGGTATAAAGAAATTCAAGTTAAGGTGGAGATCGTTAGTGTAACATGAATTTTCAATGTTAAATGTGAAACCAAAATTTATGGTAGGCTTGTTTGACATGGTAAATATAAATCTTGATTTACCATGATTTATCATGGGCTATTTTGACAAAATAGTTGAGTAAATTTCTTATCACAATTAATAGCTATATTTTGTTGAAGAAAATGAAGAAGAATTCACACACTATTAAGCTAAAATTATTGACTTTGTAATTCATGACAATTTATACATGTTAATTTGTGAAGTATATAAATGGGCAAGTCTGGTAACTCATTTGTATCCAAGATTGAGTGGTGAGTGAGTTAACGTGTGTGTGAGAGTTGGAAAGAATTGAGAGAAAATCCTTAACTTGTAAGGATTTGGATCGTAATTGGGTTAAGGGTTTAAGTATTATTCTCTCTTATATTTATATCACTTTCCTTTTGATTATTAGTGGATTTCCTTCTCTTCTTTACCCTTGGACATAAGTTAAATTGCCGAACCACATAAATTTTTATGTCTTATTATTTTCTTTATTTTATTGCCGTCCATTATTAGTACACATAAACAAGATTTTAACCTTGATTATCCCCAACACTTGGCAATCCGTTATTAGGATCATATTTAATGGCATTGAGGCACGATTTTCCTTACATGGAGTATATGGGAGTCTTAAACTAAGAGATAATTCTTACAAGTTCACATAAGAGGGAAGGATCCATACGGCGTTCGTTTATATAGTATCATCCCCAATGGACTACATTCGCTATTACCAAAATTATGCATCCACGTACATAACCAGAAATAATTTATGCCTCTGTGAAGTGAGAATAATGACATAACTAAGTAGTGTTAATCATTGTATCTACGTTTGGCGAAAAGGGGGGAAAAAAAGGGGAAATCATCGTATCTACGAACACTTAGACCAAGGTCATTTAAAGATGGTGTGATGCCCTTAGCGTATTCAGATTCAAATTACATAGAAGAGATTACTCCTTTTATAAATTTCCTAAATGAAGTTTGCTGTCTTTTAACTTATAATGAGCAGCTACATATGCCTCCCTTATTTCCACCCCCCACCCCACCCACCCCCCAACACACACACACAAAAAAAGTAAAAAATAAATAAAGGGGAAGTTCGCATATATGTAAGTTTAAGGCTATATACAAATAATTTATTTTATGATTAACAACGATGTAAAAGAAGCTACTGCTACCTTACTAATCGGCTTAGTTTTTTTTACGCACCCAAAAAGAACCAATTAGAAGCAATGCAGCTCTTATTTTTGGCAAAACCATCATAATTATTTAACATTATGATTGTAATCATAGTGGCAATGACTTACCCTTTTTCCCTATTTATTTCAGGACAACCACCATAATGTGGAATTTCAATCAACCACAATTTGGTCTAAAATAATTCTGCCAATATGAAAAAGAAATTCCTATGAAAGGATGATTCTGAACACTTAATAAGGATCTAAAAGATAAATATTTTTATTAAAATGTAACTTATTTTACTTTTTTTTTGGGAAATATAAGTACATCAAAAGATTAAAAGTTTTTTTATTTAATTTCCTGAAAAACATACGCGAAGACCGAATAATACTTTAAAAAAAGAAAGAAAAGAAAGGGAGTTTCCTGAAAACCTGAATCTTTTAGGGCAATCATACTGAAAAGTAACCAAAGCAGTAAAGGGGAAGCACCAAAGGATTAGAAGTATCCTCCCGTGGAAAGATCCTATGGATTAATTAAAACCTACTTGGATTCGACATGCGTGACTTTACGAATGATTATTATATTATAGAACTTGTTATGCCGCTCGTTTCATTTATTTTTCCGATTCCCATCATTTGAAATATATATATATATATATATATATATATATATAAATTTGTCTATAAGTGTATGTATGTATATATATAAATGTGATTTTTAGGGTTTTCAATTATTTTTTCATTTCTTTTCTGTTATAGAAGGCTATTATATGATATTTGCTTATCTCAAAAGCCTCCTTGATCAGAAACGATCTTAAAGAAACTTATATAATGTATTCATTTTATTATTTGCAGTTTATTTTTTAACCAGAAAATACTCTAAAATTTATATACCGTACCCATTTATTATTTGTAATTTATTTTTTTAACCAGAAAATACTATATTATCCATATATTTTATAGTCTTCATACAAATAGCATATTTTACGAACAGACAAAGCGACAGTAGAATGAACAACTTCTATCTCATGCAAATAATTCATCTACTACTTACTGATGAATTTAATTTCTCCAAGTATTTTAGGAACCATTTATTAAGCTTCTTGTCTAAGAAGAATTCATGTAAATTTCGGAATGATGATTATAGCATTAAGTGAAGAAAAACAAATGCACTGACATGTCTAAGGATTCTTTTTATACCAAGGGTGGCAAAAAAAGCCGACCACATCCAACCAATCCGTAAATCAAACCGAAAATTTGGTTTAAAAAATTCCCAATTCGAACTGAACCGAAAATTTATGATTTATTTGAAAGAATAAATTGAACTAATTCGTAAAGCCAAACTAAACTGTTTTAAAAAATATATATAATAATATTTTACTTCAATTAAAGATCTTTTGTTATAATATAGCACATAAAAAGATTTTTTTATTTAAATATATGTATTAAACTTTTAATTACCATAATATATATTATATATATAGTTTAACTCAAAATTTGTACTATATACTATTTTTATAAATGAATTTAGTTATTAATAAACATTTGAGAAGTTTTGGTCGCATGAATATTAATTTTATCAACCTTTGTCATAATAATACTTATTATTTTCAATCAACTCAATACATTTTACCTAAGATTATATGTTTCATAAATATATTTTTCTAAATTAAAAAATATGATTCAATTTGTAAATCAAACCAAAATTTTATGGTTTGAAAAAATTTCCAATCCAAATCATATGATTTGGTTCAAAACTATAAAAAAACAAAATTGCATTTTTATGGTTTGATTTAGTTTAGAGAGAAAACCAAACTAAACCGATTCGTATCTACCCTTGTTATTGGTTGCTAACTAACATACGTCGCTTTTGAATTTTGACTGGTCCATAACAATTAATATAATAAATTGACATTATTGAATATATCTAATTGAATAATATATTAGAAATAATAAAAATATAAATAAAGTAAAATTTGATTAAACCCTTAATAGTATTGGTCAATGAAGCCCTAAAAAGCATTGTACTCACAACACAACTATGGTGGTAGATAAATCTATGCAAACGTCAATTTCGAACCATGAATCGGTCTGACTTGGATGGAGATGACTCTGAACCAATTGACGAACTATTAAGGGCCTAGACGGTTTGGCCTTAGAGAATCGTTGACCCGTCGAGTTCTTGAACTGAAGTGTTGACCTGTTGGTTGAACCCGCAATTAAGTTTGCTTGAACTTCAATTTTTTTTTTTTAAAAAAAAAAAGAAAAACCAAAACAAACACCATCACGGTTATGCAGTTCATATCAATTATTTCAGAATAGAAAAAAATTTCAATCAAAAATGAGAGTGAACCATTCATATATCACTACATATCCATATAAAGTATTATAATTGTTTGGGAAAAAAAATAAAAATATGTGAGTAGGTGATAAATTATTAATAATAATTGATAGGAATATGAAAAATTAAATTTGAAAAAAGTTTAAAAAACTTACAATTTAAAGACTTTAATTAACCCTTGAATCGCTAGTTCATGTGAGCCTGTCTGAACTCGTAGCCTTAAAGGGTGAGTTAGGTTCAACTAATCGTTGACCCGTGAACCAGAGATTTGGCCTTGGTGCCCATCTATAATGGCAAATCGTATGACCTCCTTCTGGTAGTTTGGTTACATTGATGATCCTTTAAATAAAAAGAGGAAAACCAAATTCCAAGGGAAAACCATTGAATCAAAGTCATTTTGCTCAACCTTACTTTGATAAATGGATTGTGAATTTTTCTTTTCTTTTTCTTTATAGAGATAGTGATTTGTACCATCGCCCAAAAGCGGGTAGACCATATGACCTACTCTACTTTCCAAGGCTTCTCCAACCATCCTAATGTCACTTTAGGGAGAGGTTAACCACTCTATATAGGGTATTGTGTGACCAATTGCCTTCCTCTCCCTAAAGTGATAGCCAATTGAATTACAAACGAGCTAAGTTGACATTATTCAATATTAAGCTGGAGCTAAAGTTTAAGTTGAGATTCAATTCAAAATTTTAAAGCTCAAATTTGATTTGCTCAAAATTTTTAACTTAAGATCAACTTAAAATAGCACTCGACTAGTTCGAGCTTAAATCAATTATACTTTTATATGACAATTTCTTTAAAGATATTTTCTTTAATTGAATATTATTGATGCCTAAACTTAATTTGAACTTTATTTACATTGAAACTTGATTTATGCTTGATTAAACTCAGTTTGAACTCCATTTAATAAGTTACTTGAGTAGCATCATTGTCAAATCAACTTGAATAAATACCAAACTAAACTTAGATAATTTACCAGTACGCTTATCTTATTTATAACCCTGATGATAGTTTAAGGTCATTATGGATTTAGGCCAATGCTTTTTGCTTTTATTTTTGTGCTTCATTATCTTCACCATCTTATTTAGTTAAGTAGATTCAAAAATGTTATTTTTATTAAAATGGTTACTGTAGGGTGATTAGAATTGGAGATACACGCTAAATAACAATGACAAACAATGATGAACACGTGTACAGAGTTTTAAAAGGAAAAATACATATATATGGGGTAATAAAACAAAAATACAAATATGTAATATTTTACTTAACCTTTTTCATATGAAATATGTAATCAATATTTAAAAATAAAATTATTATTATTATTATTATTGTCTCGTAACAAGTAACCTAAACAAAATCCGCTAATAGCAACTGAGTAATCTTAGAAAGTAACGAAAGAGGGGATATATCACCCCTTTTGAACTGCGCACGCGAGAATCTGCAAATTATCGAACTGCTCATTACTGATCGGCAAAGGTAAGCTGCAGATTCAGATGGTGGTCTTTGATCTTGAGATCTGAAATTGAAGTCAGAATGCTCCCTTTCCTTTTTATATTTCCAACAAATGAGGACATCCCACAATAAAGAAGATGATGCTGGGCTCAAGAAGATTTTTACTTATTAGGTCCCAATCATTAATTACCTACACCAGCGTGTTTAAATGGTTCCCGCTTTGCAGATTGTTTATGGCCGAAAATGGAAAAGCCCACGGATTGATGAAATCATGATCCCTGTGGATAAAATCCTGGAGCTCAAAAGGTGAGATTTATCTGATTTCTAATTGAATGCCAAAGAATCTGATGAAAAAAAAAAGGAAAAAAAAAAATGCCAATAGGATAGCTACTCACTTATTTACTAAAAAAAATGCGTAGAGTAGTGACACAGTTTTTAGTCTATAATTTAATGATATAAATATCGATTTTTCAATAAAATGGACTAAGTATGATTCTCTTATCTTTCAATAATTGTAATATGTGTAGCTGGCAAACAAATCATTGTGTTTTTCATTGATTAAAATGAGAGAGGGGGTAGAGGGCATACACGTATTCATCCCTTGAAATAGCATTGACAATCCTAACCTTATCTAGCACCTCCACGGCCTTTCGAATAAACACGAATATCTTAGAATGCCACGTAGCAAACACGTGGAAAGAGTTTTGATTGGACGATCACCTTTAAAAGGCAAAGGACACGTAGCTATACACTAATTTACTACAACAAAACATTTGTCACGTTACATTTAATGCATGGAAAACGAGTGCGCAAAGATCACAATTTGGAAAAGTTCCTTTGACAAGAAGTTTTTTCAAGGCCAATCCGACTTCCACTTAGTTAGCATGACAAAGATATGGTATAGTTGCATCTGCTCGGTCCATGATGAGTATTGTTCGGGAAGACCAGTTTGTAGCCTTAAAGCGCCTATCTAGTGAGATACGAAGATGTCCTACCCTGATACCCCAACTAAGGCTTAGTTTTGCTCTAGTCTTTAACACTTCGCTTTGGAGTAACTATTGACTACCTTGGTCCATCTCCACCTTGCTCGACTTTCATCCTAGACCTATACCCTCACAATGTTGGCATCGTGGCGCTAGGTCGGACCCCTTTGGGTTAGATTAGTTACACTTGAGTAGCCTATATATCCCTTCTTGCCTTCGCCTCAACGATAAGACTGTGAAGAGGCAAGTGTTGACAGGGTTCGTTGGACATGAGTCATTTAAGCCTAACCAGATTTGACATGCCTCGTCGCTTAGGGCTCGCCCTTATGGGCCTAAGCTCTAAACCTGGATTGGTCAAGCCTACGAAATTCTGCAATGGCTAGAACATACAAGATAAAAATCAAATAGAGTTAAACAGCTACGTCCGGAATAAGTAGGACAAGACAAACACTACGAGCCTATTCTCTCATGCTTGTGAAAAAAGATTTCTCTCCATTAATTGACCTTCAACTACTGGTGTTACTTTTTTATAAATACCAGTTTATTACCTAGCGATAAGGCTTTTTAAACTTTGCATAACAAGCTTACTTATTTTTTCAAAGCACTCTCTACTTTCAAAAACACTACTAATGATTTAAATATCAAAATAATCACGTCAGACAACCTTGTGGTATTCCCTCATAATATATTATTTTACAGGCTTTCTATGTGTAGAGCTCCATATCTACTGACATATACTTAGAAACGATACCATAAATAAATTTTGAGGATTTGGATCCACTCTGTTTACTGTTTTCTTTAGATTGGAATTATCTAAATTCTTAAAATATCATGTGGTGTCATAATGATATCATTATATTTTTCATAATTTTAATAGTTGATTATAAGTGGTAATGAGATTAAATTGAGGAAAATTAAGAGAAGCAAATGGAGATGATCCATTTTCAAATTTTGGTTTGTATCTTGTGTTGATTGAATTCAATATAATAAAAATATAGACAGAAAATTGCAAAAGAAATATAGATAGTAAATATTGTAAAGTTAGTAGCGAGGAAAGATAAAGATTAAGAAGTGTCGATTTAAATTATTTTGAAAACAAATAAATTAGATAATACCATTAAAAGAAAACTGTGGGATATGATAGGCGTTCTGTTTAGTGATAGTAAGCATATCCACACAATTCAAATCAAGTTATCGCAATAAAGTCAGTAGCGACTTAGTCTATGGTCCTAAGGGGATTACATAATCCACCATCTGATTGTCAAATTTTGCACTAGTGAAATTCTACAACTATATTGATAGTCTAATAATGGATTGTAACGTCTCATTACGGGACTATTGATGTTCATTGCTAACTAGTAGTTGGATAAATTTCTTTCCATCTCTTACTAATTAAAACATTTTTTAAAATGATATTATTACTGCTGATGTTCCATAGCAATAGATAAGTTAACTAGTTATTTAACTACTTTAGTAATACCCCTCGTTGAGATATGATATATAAGGTAAATAGGATGTATGATCTCACTTATTTTATATATCATATCCTTAATTTTCAATAGAGGGTTGCTAAAAACAGGTAAATTAATGGTGTATTTATTTATTTTTATGAAAATGAAAATGGTTTAAATCAAAGGACTACAATGCATTAGCTATGTTCTATGTCTGGATATAACTTTATCTGTTTCTCAGTGTCAGGATAAGATATTATAATATCTATTCTATCATGCAACGTTGCATTTGGACGAATTTATATAAATATTTTGATTTTTTATAAGATCATCTATCTATTTACACACATATCGAGTTAGCATCGTATATTGTATATTATGCACGTACCATATGACATGAAAATATTAGTCTCAATGTCTTTTATTCACTATAAATATATACACATACCCGCATATATATATATGTATTATATATAAAAACTATTTTACGCTTTCTAGATAATTGATGTGCTCATTTTGCACATATGTATAGATCTGTATAAGAATCGATTCCGAACCATGAATTGATCAAGCCTGAAAATGATCGGATCTGACTCGCTCTTCAAACCATTGAGTCCTAAGGGTTTAGATGGTTTAGGAGATTGGAATTACTCGAACTGTCGGGCCACGAACTAGTGGATTAGTATGGTTGGTCTATCTTTTAAAAAAAAAAAAAAAAG